>JZLH01S0188796.1:23337-58267 GCA_001188425.1 Eucidaris tribuloides | reverse complement strand
AAAAAAAGAGCTTTTTGACTTGAACTGCTCATTGTATCAAACAAAAGAGTTTGCAAGAATAAAACAATGTAATGGGCCGATCTTACCATTTGGGCTAGGGGGACCGGATTGTTGCTGTGTTAACTCTGTGAGATTTTCGGAAATCTTGGAGCGAACGGATAAATCATCATACAGTCTTTAGTCGTTCAACCATTGACTGGCTAGTTTTCTGATTCAAAATGAGGGAATGACTCAATCCCCAACTTCTGTTAAGTTGTTACGCACTTGTTGGAGTGACCAGTTAATCAGTCGTTGTGATAACCTAGTCTGAACACCTCTTAATTACGAAGATGGCTTGATGGAGGTTATACAGACAGTGCACTGATATTTTGTATGGGTATTTTTTGTCCTAAATCTAATTGGTCTATAGTATATTTTTTGTAAAGTGTGATTATTGTTGGCCTGATCACCTGATGGTAATGCTGCTTTTTTTGTCTGTTTAACATTATTCTTCACAATTCATTCCTCTTTCTTCTTTTACTCAGAACGCAGGATGTGGCTAAAAAAATGAGCACTTAAAGCTTAGACGAGCACTACCTTTGTGATAAATTCCTTCTCTCAGTACTCTCGCCTTTTCTGATTTTCTTGCTTTCTTTTCCTTCTTTCTCCTCCTCCTTTCGTATGATTATGGTGATGATGAGGTCTACTTCATCTCTCTTCTTCTCTTGATGATGCTGATATTCTCCTCTTCTTCTTCCTCGGCGCCTCCTATCCTACTCCCCTTCTTTCTCCTCTTATTCGGCTTCCTCATCTGATGTGTTCTACTACTCTTCTCTGTTCTTCTCCTTGGTATTCTTCTACCTCATCCCTTCCTTTTCCTTTTCTTTCTCATTCTTGCCCCCTGCTCCTCCCTCTTTCTCCTCCCTTCCTCCTCTCCTCTTTCCTCCCTTCTCTTGCCTCCTCGTTCTCCTCATCTCTCTTATCACCTCCCCTCCCCCTCCTCTCTCTCTCTCCCCCTCCTTCCTCCTCTCTCTCCTTTCTCCTCTCCTCCTCTCCTCTCCTCCTCTCTTCTAATCTTCCTCCTCTGTCCTCCTCTCCCTTCTCCTCATTCATTTGGCTTCTTTCCTACGCTTCGCCCATTTTTTTTTTTTCTCATTTTTTTTTTCCTCACAATTTTCCCTCCTTCTATCCTCCCTGTTCTGTCCACAAGTTTCTCTTTTGTGTTGTACGTTTAGTCTGGACTTGTGGAATAAATGCAATCACTGATGGTTTATTGTTGTTACTTTATTACGAATTCTCCTGTTCATATTTCATCTTTGTCAGTGCCAATCATACACAGTTTAAACTGGCAGCTGGGTTTTAAGCGGCGGACAACGATAATGCGCCCCTCAGTACTGGTCCGGCTACAACGCAACGAGGCGCACAGACACCCAGACAAGACTTCAGTACAGAGATAGCGCCCTCACTGGTCCGCGTACCAGGTGTCCTGAGTTACCGCTCCGTGTAACATCGTCCGCAATCCGCCGTGTCCATCCTCATTCCGCGGACAGACACACTTGTCCATACAGACGCACTTATCAAAGACAGTCAGCCGCTCGTCGACGTTAAGCTGTTGCTCGCACTAGGCTTGCCACTACAAAGAGGTCAGGTTGTCCGCAATTGTCGAGGTGACCGCAACGTGGTCGCAGCGCGTTACACGGTTAGGAGCTGACCAAAGAGTTGTGTTGCGTAAGAACGACATTGAATGTAGTTTCACTCTATTACTCGCTATACCAGGTCATCCACTGTCACCGCGCGCGAACTTTGCTACGTCGGACTTTTACATCGAGTGGTCCGCATTATAAGGAATAGTGCTGTTCAATTGAAGTAGAAAAATGTATTTTCCTGTTCTTTTCATGTAGTTTCACACTTTCCCCCAATAACAATAAAATTTTTTGTTGGACTACTAGAGTCAGTCATGCCATGTGAGAATGGCTTACAATGCATTGTTTAATTGGGGGATCAGAAAATAATTCAGCAAGCCCAGGTATTCATTATGAATAGCAAATAAACTATCAAAATAATAACATGTAGATAATAAAAAAATGAAATGAATAAAACTAATGATTCAACAGACTTATAAATTTGAATGAATAGAAAAAATCGAATAAAATAAAAGAAAATACTGAATAAATGCACAGTAATGATTAAATAAATGAACTATACATTCAGTGATTTTAATGTGGGATGGAATACATAGCAATTAATATAAATGAACCAATTAATTGAAGGAAAGTATATAAATCATCACAATAAATCAATAAAATAGACTGTGTAAGAAGTTTAATAGATGATTGAAGGTATGCAGGATCAAGTTTTGGAGACTTTCCCTGACACCTATTTTCATGTCTGCTCTATCTGTTCATGACATTGCACTTATAATGTGCAAATGTAGTCGTTTGTAGCCAGTCAACATTGTTCTGCCCAATTTCATGAGGTGGTGCTTTTGCATTAAGCAGCACTGCACACATCGTGTTTGTTATGTGTGTGTGCATATGTGTTTGTTTGTTCGCAGTGTGCCAGTATGTGTGTTTGATTAATTTGAATTAAATTGTGGGGTGTATTAAGCCGGACTAGTTTCAGTGGAGCATGATGGACATCGTAAAGGCCACCACCGGGAAATATGAAGGATGTCGTCTGAGCTAGAAATGTGACAAAACATGATGTCTTCAAAATCAACAGATTGACATGTTGCCAGATGTGGTTGGTCGGCGAATCAAACAAAATTACAACTTTCAATTATCAAGCCTGCCACATTGGCATTTGTGGTTTGGAATTGCGTGTACTGCAGTATTGCAGGGTTTTAGTTAATTACATGTATCGGCAGAACAAATTATATAGTTTTATGATGAATGTTGGTTTGTGATGCAGTACAGCGGATGCCTTTATTTTCTTCCCACCCAAAACACAAAACTATTAGCTAAAAGCCTCCATTCTTCCGCGATACGGAAAACAGAGAATAAATAACGGAAATGGGAAGTGTAACGCGGAAAATGGGAAATCATGAAACTCTTGGAAGTAATAAACCCTTAAAATGGTAGTGAATTCAAAAAAAACAAAAAATATAATATCTAAAATCATTCTTTACTTAAATAAACTTTACAAGGATTAGATAACTTTAAATGACCCTATGGGCAAAACCCACTGCAGGCCCTCATGTGGCGGCATCTCGTACCTTGCATTGACAACAGTTGCTCCATTTCACTGAGCTGAGTTTTAATCTATGGTGTTATATAGTGATTTTGAGTATCGCAGAAAATCACGGAAAATGGGAAACATTTTGAAAATAGGAATTTTCGCAGTTTTGTAACAGGCGAAGAAATGGGAGGCCTTATAGCTTGTTAACAAACAAGGATAAGAAAAAACATAATTTGAAGCTGAATCTTAATGCAGTTAATCTTTTGGAAAAATAGGGTTATAATTCTATCTTGTATAAAAAAAGATATTGCTTTCTCCTTTTTTCTGTCCATTCTTTCCAGGAGCGGCATAGAGATAATATTTACATTGTGATATGCGCATATATAAAACAGTCATATTATTTTAATCCGCATATGTGTACATGTGATGGCCAAAACAGAAAGTGAGTTTATTTGCTATGAAAGTTTTGACCATTTTGGTCAAGTTTTTTTCATTCTTTAGCTTGTGAGATTAACTTGAAATTTCAGCATGATTGAATAATTTTGTAAATTTCTTTGTTAGAAAATTGGTGAATACTGATTAAAGTGTAAATTGTCTAAAAGGTTGTGGGAAAGAGTACTTCTTTCAACCATTTGGATCAAAAGGGTTAGTGACATGATTGGGGACACATTGAAAATAATGCCTCAAGAGACCAAATGGAGTTGAAATATACACCAATATTTACACTTAGCAGGAGTGGATCTCCACCTTGGGAGGATTTTGTGCTGTAATTTGTTTCTTTATAGGAGAATGGCAAGCATACAACATAGGAGTATCTTTTTTTTTTCGAGCGGCGGCGCATAAAAAATGAAGCCCCATGGCAGAGCCTAACGGCAGGTTTTCCGTGTACGAGTGATGTTGACTTGTTATTTTTAGAATGAGTCAAGCGTATTGACTACAAGATTTTCATAGAATCCTTGCTAGTTTTACTTGATTTAGAGTTAGTTTCCAGCCAGTTGAGGAACTCCCCGAATCATGTACATTTACCTTTAATCTGTGAAATTAAACTTTCAGCATTACTATAGCTGGATTATAATAGCTGTATTTAATACTCGACATAGAGTCTGTTACCATCCAAGAAAGTTTATTTCTGTTGTTTTTAGTACAGACTGGTGTCAAAACGCACAGAAGGAAGTAATTTATTATTGTTTAATAATAGAATCAAGATCTCCGTTTTTGTCCTGATTTCGGCTTTTCACTTACAAGTGTCCTCAACATGTTTGACTGGTATGACGGCCGGAATATCTTTCAGGGTTTTGAATGAAATGCAATCTTTCAGGGTTCCGTTAGGAAATAGTTTGTTATAACTGAAGCCAAGATATACATAAAGTTTTGGAAAATCTTGATAATTTTTCTTTTATAAAACTTTGAAAAAGAATAATCTTGTCATGCCAAACATCAGAAAATAACATTAATCTTAAACCAAAATAGAATGACATCAGCAAGCAGATTCAACTACTTGCACATGTACAGTGACTACAAAATTGTGAAAATATTGGGGGAGGAGGGGGTTTCCAACATTTTTTTTCAACAATTTTGCAAAGAATGAAGCCTTTTAGATTTCCATAGCTTCTCCAAATTGCATAGAATAGACTACATGTAAAATGGATATTTTCCAACTCCCCCAGTCCCCACAAAATACTTGATAATAATAGTTAGCACTATTCTATACTTGCAGAAGAATATTTGTCAAACTTTGATATACAGTTCTTGTTTGAATGGATGAATAAACACCCTAAAACACAAATTTTAAAACAGTTATGTTGTATTCAGCAAAATACATGCATGTAAAAAATGGTCCTGTGGACAAAAATTCTTTAAGACACCATCTATGGGGAAACTGGAATGGTTGCTTGATCATTGATTTCCACGTTTTCCAAGCACTTTCAAAGCACTGCTATTTTTTCACAGCTTCATTTTTATACCTTATTTTAAAAATAAGTAGTATGATGGATCATGTACATGTACACGTGCATGTAGCTCAGATTTTTCAAACTGGAAATATTGTGGAACGATGCCTTCAGTGCATTATATTTAATCCTGTTTCATATCTTTTGATGGACAGATGTGAATGAGTGTTCCCGATACCGGTCTCTCTGTCAGCAGGGATGTCAGAACACACTGGGTGGCTATCGGTGCAACTGTCAAAACGGATATCATCTAACGGCCAACCGGAGAACATGTGCAGGTAATGACACGTCTCATCAATTAAGACTTACATAATACAACTATAATGGGATGAAAAATATAATGAAACTACATGATGAGACTCAGTTAAGTAATCTGTAATGGGATTATAATGTGATGAAGAATGTGATGAGACTATAATCAGATTCAATTAAGACTTATGTAATGGGACTATGATGGGATGAAGGAGTAAAGGTGAGAACGAGAAGAAACTAAAATAGGATTGAATGGTGTGATGGATTGATCCTCATCATTTACAATAATAATTTCACAACGAAGAGAAAATTTTTGCAGCAGAAACTTTAATCAGTATACTTGATTCTGGGAGCAGACCTTAAATTTTGAGATTTTTAGGGCAATGCCGCTTAACTATAGGCCACATTCCTGTATTACAGCACAAATGAGGAATATTAAAAAGGGCACGATTCTTCCAAGGCCAGTGACAAGCGCATCAAGGCCAGTCACCAGGACATCCAAGGTCATGGCCTTCGATGGTCTTTGATTAATTTCAAGAATGTGGAGGGCATTGTGTCGTAACTTCAGGACTTCTTCCAATCTTTTAATTCCCTTCTGTGAGACTATAACAGGATAAAAAAGGAAACATGAGGATGAGAAGGAACTGGGATAGGATTAAAAAGGGTGTGATTCATTGGTCCTTATTATTTCCATTAAAGCCCAAGTATAGTTTCGGTAAATGGTAAAAAATGAAATTCTTTGCAATTATGTTTTTTTAGATACATTTGTATGATCTGTCAACCTGAAAATTGCTAGCTCTGAAATCCTCCCATTATTGAGAAATTACTCAACATGTGAAATCTCGAGATGGGGGGGGGGGACCCTGAGATTTCCCATAGGAATGTACATGCCGCTAAATGGTCTCCTTTCATTTAAACATCATAATTTGTCACTATAAACACTTTTCAGAAGGTTTAATTTCTGATGTCTGAGGTGACAATAGAATACTTTGTGAAAGATTGCCAAAATTTTGTCTGATAGACCAAAACTATACTTGGGCTTTAACTTCTCTTTCTCACTCTTTGGGGTTGGACACTTTGTTTCCTTTATAACCCTTCCTCAAGTTCCTGTTCTGTGGCATCCACGTGGGAAGGACCAAACACTTTGCTGGTGTCTCTTTTTTAGGCTTGTCAGGTCTGTGACGGTTCAAACTTTTGTCTCTCAGCTCTCCTCGAGAATGATAGAATTTGAATTCCTTTTAGAAATTAGACTAGACTGGAAAGATGAAGGATGTTCGTAATGTCATTTAAGTTGGGTACAGTTCGGCCTTGATTATACAGCCATCACTTAACTGGAGCTCTCTGTTATCCGGACAATAGACTTATCATTCATTGCCTGTAATTGATACACCTTTATCAGAGAGTGCACACAGAAACCTGCTGGGTATCAGGGAACAATGAATACAGTATCACTTGTGGGAGGTCTGTTGCAATTTGTGCATGGTCTATGGGTTGTTTATACAATAACTTATGACATGTATTACCTCCCCCTGTACTGTATTTGTACATTATCTCTCTTATTTGGCCATATCACTTAGCCGGATGGCTAATGGTCCCAACGTGGCTGGTTAATCGAGGTCGAACTGTATGTGAAGAATCGTATAGGATGAGAAGGATGTGAGAGGGCTCAATTTTTTGTTTACAGATTTATAGGTTAGAGTGGAAGAGTTGACAATGTCTCGAAAAAGGCCGTCTATAATATGTTCGTCACCAAAGATGATTTGTGTACAGTGTAGAGGACCTGGTTTGGAAGATTCCAAAAATGTCTAGAAGCGAGACTATCCATTATACATCATCAGATTTACATATCTGTCCACCACCTGTGCCCTACTTCAAACCACGTGAGGAGACTGGAAGAATCTGATCCGCGCGTGACGAAAGCTCGTTGCGTTTCTTGAGGCGTTCTTGCGTGTAATATTATGAATATTCCATTACACTGTCAAACCACCGTCGAGTGACGAGTGATGCTTGTACAGCCTAAGTCTGTAGTGTAATGCTTAACACGTGAACACCTTGTGGAGCGGCCCAGTTGATATTATATTAGTGAGCTCCAATGAGTCAATGTACACTTCCTTAAAATGATGTGGGTGTGTTAACACTGGTAGACTACTGTATAAAGGGTGTGTTCACACTATCAACAATTTGATGTGTATCTCTTTGTCCCAGTGGACTACAATGAATTCCTATTATAGATCTGTTTACTCTGCTGAAGTGCAATCAATTCAGAATACCAGATATATGAGATATACCTGTTCTGTTATGAGAATTTGACAAAAATCTACGTACTGTAAAATTATACCTGCACAACTAAATGCTCAATAATCAATTAACAGTCAAGATACTGGTGTATGTACATGTTTTATTATTTATTTGTATTTTTGACTTGCAGTTTTTGTGCAGTACATACTGCACAGAGGGATCAAAAATTTGATAGTGATTTATTGAGATATTCCATGTACATGTACAAACAAATCCAAGTTTAAAGGTATAGGACTCTTGTTTCCCTTTAATTCAAACCTTGAGATCACCTGTCTGGGAAGCAATGACTTAACCATCTGATTCTATTTCCTTTCCTTTCCACCCTCAGGCGGATGCTCGACCTGCAACTCCAATGGTCGCCCCAACCCCCCATCCAACCCCCACCCCAACCCCCACCCCAACCCACGACCGAACCCCCTCCCGAACCCCCATCCCAACCCCCGCCCCAACCCCAACCCCAATACCAGAAATTGTCCACCTGGCTTCCAGCCGCAGAGCACTCCTCAAGGAATACAGTGTGTCGGTGAGTCATTTTTGTTTTCTCTTCACTTTTCAAACCGATGCCCAGATCGTATCTCTTGTTTACAGGGTGAAAAGAGGAAATTTTTAATTTCTGGATGGTGACAGATCATGAAAAATAATAATGCAGTTTGCTTAACTTTTCAACTTGGACTACTGCCCTAAAAATGTGATATCAACACTTTGGGTGCTATCTGTGCACCGGCTCGCCCACGTACAACATCAATGAGGTACTATCGGCGCACCGGTTTGCTGAGAAGACAATCGGATCCATACCTTTAAATTGAATGAAAAATGTCATTGAAGTTCCTACCAATGACATTTATCGTAAAATTAAGACACATTGAATGAACTAAATGAGTTAAAATGTATTGTCTCGATAGCATTTGCAATTTTACAGAAAATCATACAATTTGGAAAGGTTATACACATAAGTCCGAAACAATCCAGTCCCTGGTTAACACACCTGGATTTTTAGCCAAGCACCCAAAGTGTTAAGCTACATTGAAACATGGTATGGAACAGTGGAGACATTATTTTCAACAATAAAATGGTATTCTAACAACTTTTGCGAATTGTGTACATGTATGTTCGTGTCAATTCGTAATCTCTTCACTTGATTTACCGATGTCCAGATCGTGTCTCTTGTTTACAGGGTGAAAAAGAGGAAATTTTCAATGTCTGGATGATGACAGATCATGAAAATAATAATTAAGGTTTTAAGCTTTTACATCTGGGCTTCTGGGCTAAAATTAAGGTTTTCAACTACATTGAAGTTTGTTGTCAAGGGTTTGATTTTCAAACATGTGTTATTCTTACGACTTTTGCCCATGTATAAAAGTTTTACCATTCAAACAGTACATGAATTTAGCACAGCGATTATACCATAAGTAGAAGTGAAATATATTCTGTTTACAAAACTTTACAGAAGAGTGTTGTGAGCGTAGACACAAAAGTGTCATTAGATTTGTGAAACAGGACATTTTTATATACACACCCAGACAGAGTCACACATATTTAATTTGGATAATTTTAGTGTACCGATCGTTCCAATCTTAGTATCCATTCCTGAAATATGACAAGTTGATTTAAATAGTATTGAACATAATATCTTAAAAATCAAGCAAATAAACTCAAAACAAAAAGTTCCCTATTGACTATTCATGACCACCTGTCATTTTGCAGCTTTTCAATTTACACTTTGTCCCATATTTTCAAATTCTGCCCCTTCCCCAATAACATAATCATACCAAGTAGGGTATCATTTTAATGAAAATTGAATAATCTTCCCGTTGGTACCAAGCATGCCTTGATTGTTGCTATAAGAAGGGAGAAATAATTGATCAAAATCAGATTTCCAATCTTTTTTGAGGAGTTTATGTTGGAATTCAGTTTTCTGTTGTTTGTAATCCACAATGCTGTCTACTTCATGAGATTGTGGATGTAAAAAACAGCAAGTGTGGTTTCCTTTGTGAGAGGCAATTTAGTAAGAGACAATCACCTGCTTGTTTTGAACTGGAGATGTTCATACCATCATTTGACAAGTCGTGGTAGATTTTGAACAAAGACAGTCTGACACAGTTTCCAACTTTGAACTTGGAAACAAATTACGTGGCAGACTCTTCCTTTGCACAACAGGTGGGTCTGTCCAACATATGGAATGCGTTATCTGTCTTGTCGAACATCACGCTTATCTCTCTCTATGTCTTTCTCTGGTGACCTTGAACTTGGCGAGACACTATGATTGTAACCTACCCCAAGTCTTTTTCTGCACTGTGAACATCACATGACTAGGGCTTAAAGTAATTTTAGAAGTAAAAGATCTATTTTGATGATTCTAGAAGAAGGGGGGGGGGGTTTTATTATTTTGAGGATTCATATTGGGTATGAGGGCTATTTTTGCACATAAATTGACAAACTAAGGTTTGATCGTAACTGTCATTCCTTTCCTAAACAAAAACAACTTCATTGGTTGATCATTGGTTGACTTTATTGAACATTTTAAAATATCAAATTTATTTATCGTATCCTATGGATACTCCTTTTTCTGTCACTCTTCCCTTCCATCGTCTTTGTTCATTTATTTATTTAATTGTTTTCAAATTGTCGTAATTTTAATTTTTGGTTGGTTTTGCATTTCATTATATTTCCATAATAGCAAAGTCATATTAAAATGACATCATTCTACGGGACCTATATTATATAAGCATGCTTTTTTTTTAGGTTCCACCACTTTGATTTGTCTCAAAAACGTGTATAATTCTAAATTATTGCTACATTATGTTTTAAAACAAACAATGTCAATTTTATATTAATTTGTATATATTTTTAGCTCACCTGAGCCAAAGGCTCAAGTGAGCTATTGCGATCGCTTTTTGTCCGTCGTGCGTCGTGCGTCGTTGGTCGTGCGTCGTTGGTCGTGCGTAAACTTTTATGCATTTTCAGCTTCTTCTTCAAAATGCATGGATTGGATTTGGCCCAAACTTGGCAGGAATGATCCTTAGGGGGTGGGGATTCAAGGGTCCTCAAATGGTACACCAGGCCCCCCTAGGGGCCCCCGGGGCAGGGCCCTAAAGGGCCAAAAGGTAGTAGTTTTCAAACATCTTCTTCTCTAGATCCAGAATAGTTTAAGTTTAAGGCCACTTTGTGTGTACTACATTGGTAAAAGCCTCTATAATGTGCTGAATAATGTTCCTCATGACAATCCCAGGGTGCCCCGTTTGGCCCCAAGGGGGGCAAAAGTTTGGGGGTATGCGTACTAAGGAACTACTCACAATTCACATCAATGAATTTAGACCAAACTTGGTGGGAATGAATCCTCGGGGAGGGGAAAAAGGGTTCGTGGAATGGTACACCGCTGGCCCTCCCCCCCCTGGGGGGGGGGCCAGGGGGCAGGGCCCATAAGGGCCCGAAACTAGTAACTTTCTAACCACAACCCAATTTGTAACCAAACTTGGTGATAGATGCGTAAACAGGACGCCAATGTATTTGGGGTCAAAGGTCAATATGTAGGTCAAAGGCAAATGACGTCAAGTTTCTTCCTTTGTTTTGTATTGCCTCTGTACATCCAGAACATAGTTATATGTTGAGGCCACTGTCGTGTAGATACCTCTATACTTGCTTGAATAATGTTCCGTCACTGACAAATGCCCCAGGTGCCCCGTCTTGGCCCCAATGCCGGGGGCAAAAGTTTGCGGGTAGGGCCCTAATAGGAAATACTCACATTCACATTAATGGATTGAAACCAAAAATCTTGGTGGGAATTGATCCTCAGGGGAGTCGAAAGAGTATTCGTCGAATGGTAATCACCAGGACCCCTGAGGGCCCAGGCAGAGGCCCATAGGCCCAAACATAGGTAACTTTGCTAATTCACCAAGCCCATTTGTAACCAAACTTTGATGGTAGAGTGCGTAACGAGACCTTCAATTTATTTGGAGTCAAGGCTTACCATAAGTAGCTGCAAAGGTCAAATCGTAAGCATACTAGCGTTGCTTGTTTTATAAAAACGGACTGTTAGAATTTGATTTAACTTGACAAAAAATCAGCTATATGGCAAGGGATGCAAAGTTTGTCAACTGGTTCATTTGGCTACGTTGGTGCCTAGATATCAGGCTCTAAGGGCCAAAACTAAGTGATGTTTTTTCTATGGGTGCCATAGAGAGTTTGTGAGACCTCAGGTGAGCGTCGTGCCCCCCGGGGCTCTTGTTATTATTATATATGCAATTTTGATGCAAGTTTTCACATGTAATATATGTTATTCTTGTTCAAAAGTGGAAATAAATTCATTCATTCATTCATTCATCTTGAATTTCCTTCAAATCCAGAAGCAAAAGTACATTGCATGTTAAATCTTTATTTTTAGTCATTCCAAAAGTTAAAGCACATACTGCAGCTCTGAAATTGGGTTAATATTTGTTATTCCAAACTCACAAATGTCTTTATTATTTGTACATGATGGCTTAATAAAGTAAATTAAGCTGGGTTCATTAATCTGAATCGTGTAGTATTTGATCCCTCAAAATATTGAACCGCCAAAAAAAAACAACCCTCAAAATAAGGACACGCAACCATAAAGTAGTACCGTAATTTGGTGGTTTGGAAAGGCATCTTCAATAAATTTGATTGCATAAATTTTTCCTATCATGTAATTATAGGGTCAGTTTTTCCACAACTACAGAAAAAGCCTACTTAAAAATATTTTGGGGAAAGTTTCTTACCTTTCGTAAGCTAATTGCGGTAAACACCTTTCATGACCAATCCTGTGGTTTGTTCATTGTGAAGTACATGTATGCACAGTAATTGGTCAGGGTCAGAATATGTATGTCATATTTACAAACAGTGATTGTTTACACACTTCCCTATTCAAAAGCAAATAGAATCAGCATGTCCTGGTCTGAGCTTTAATCCACCCAACACCATCATCTTGGAATCAAACACAAAATCTGTATTTTGTCGCAATCTTAGCAGTCGGAGGGTTAAATCCATGTCATGCTAGTGTGACTAGGTCATCTTAATCACAAAATAGCATGTGGGTATTGGTGGGCAATCCCTGTAAGCACGTAGGGAACAGGTGAAAAATTAATTCACTGTGATCCAGATCTGAAATATTTGAACTTGAGTAATCCCTGATTTTTTTCAATGTGACCGGATGACCAGTTTGAGTAGAATTCTTTGTAAAGTACACAGTAGGTAATCTTAAAGGTATTGGCTAACATTTACCACAGTTAAAAAAATCTGAGCCACATGATAATACCCCATGCTACCAGTGTCTTTGATGAGGTCTAAAAATGAAGCCCTGAAAAAACTGTATTTCAAAATGATTATTTAGTGCTTTAAAAAAGTGAAAATCGTAAGTTGACCAGATTCACTTGCACATTTCCTCCCATTGACTTACTGTATGTACACCTAGGCTATTAAAACTCATCCCGAGTTTTAATTATTTATTCATGCATAACTTGCCATTGGCAGTGTAACTTTCCAAACTTTTGTATTTTAGAGTGTTTATTTGTCCATTTGAACACTACTATGTAGCTCAGATATCAAAGTTTGACAATTTTTTAAACTGAAGCTCCACAATGTTAGCCTATCACTTTAATATTTTTCTTGTGGATGATAATTCATTATGTGATGTTTACTCATGAAGATGTTTGGAAGGATATATTGACTTCATGGTAGGATTCATCTATCAAAAATCAATTTCTTGACTGATTTTATTAATTTATTGTATGAAAATGTATTGAATGCATTTTTGGTTAATTGATGAAAATAAATACCAAAAAACAAAACTATTACTGTTACCACGTAACACCAGTGGAAATTGTTCTTTACCAGTAACCATACATGTAGGCACAATATAATGAAAATATGTACAGATCTATCTTAGCTTTTGTTTTGTCATTTTTGTAAAAGACTTTGTTGGTAAAATTGATTTTGAAAGCAAAAATTGAAACATAATCATTTATGAGCACATAAAAAAGTGCCTCTGGTCCCTGTATAAATGAACCATCATACAGAGTCTGCTCTACAACTGTTCCAATGTCATATCTAGCAAAAGAACCACTGATTGAGTGAGTGAAAACAGAGATATTATCGCTTGAATTAGGCCTTAGGATGATAACTATGGAGAGCTAAATTGAAGCAATTTCCACTATGTCCTAAACAGGTGTAGAAAGTAGCACATAAATTATCTTTTATGTGTTGACCGTGATCCTCCAAATTTCAGGAATATGTCAGATGATTGTCCAGTTCACCAGAAACTGATCATAACTCAGAGTAAACAAATAAATGTTTTACCCATCAGGAATTGATCGTAACTCAAAATCAACAAATTAATGTCCAGCCCATCAGAAAGTGATCATAATTCAATTTCTACAATTGAATCTCACACACGGTGTTTACGCATTTGCTAGACAACACTGCAGATACTGTACTTGTCACAGCATTTTTTGTTTGATTGTATGGACAAAAAAGTGTGTCCTAATATTCGTCTACAATAATGGTTCCCATTTATCTTAGAAATTATGGAAATCCTAATAAATAAGTTCCTCTTTTCCCAGTCAGTGAAGAGTCTGGGAAACGGAGTGAAAAAAACAAGCAAATCTATCTACCCAAGTTTAGTTTTGAGGATTTTTTTTTTTTATTTGAAAGCTTTATGCCCAAAGGTCATATCACACCAATAACAGATTCTGAATGTCTTTCGGGTTTTTTTAAATTAATTAATGAAAAATCTTGGGGGGGGGGAGGACCCCTGAGATTTTCAACTATGTTTTACATTATAGCATCCAGAGGGTTAATAAGGTGTTAAGGTTATCCGAGTTATACCTCATCCGAAAGAGCAGACTTAAAGTGGAATGAAATTCAGACACATTTCTGCATTCAGAGATTACAGAAAAATACAAGAAGGAAATTAGTGAAAGTTTGAACAAATTTGGTTGAACGGTTCAAGAATTATGTTTGTTCAAAGTTTATTTGATCCTCGTTATGGAGGATTGTTAAATTGGCAACTCTACCAGCTTTTTAGATGAAAGTGTGGAGAACTCTCCATTGGTTTTGTACACAAATTTTCACTTATTCTCACTTTTTATCAAATATCTGATTTGCTCTTGCTTGTTGTGCAAGTATGTCCTAGCAAAAATGATTCTACATGTTTTTCGGAAAGAATTTAGATACTTTCTCACCTGACACTTCAGAAAACTGCAAATCATTGAAAATTTGTGTACAAATCCAATGGGAAGTTCTCCACACTTTCATCTGACAAGTGGGTAGAGTTGCCAATTTAAGGTTCCTCCATAACAAGGATTAAATAAACTTTGAACAATCATAACTCGTGAACCGTTCGACCAAATTTGCTCAAACTTTCACTATTTTCCATCTTGTATTGTTCTGTACTCTCTAAATTCAGTACGATGTCTGGGTTTCATTCCCCTTTATCTGAATCTGGGAAAAATCAGGGAGTTTTGTTTTCATGATATGATGGAACCCTGATATTACAGTTGAACCTACAGTACATTTAATAAGACCAAAGCACCAACGAGAAAAGCCTGTGATTGACACTGAAGACCCACCATCAATGGACGATTCATTCATGATACAGCTAGAATCGTCTTAAAAAATGTTGGCCTATCTATCTTTGGTGAGATGCCAACTTTATGAGGGAAACACATTTTGGGGGTCATTATCTCGAAGAATGTTGAGTGATTTTACATGAGTCAAAGTTTTTCAAAAGATTCTCTGCGCGTTTTGCAGTGAAAAAAGTGGTTCCATGTGTAAGGATTTTCCCCTTTAAAAAAAAATTGGATGTAACTCTAATATAAGGGCCTAATTGTCAAAGAATGCCAGTTGGTAGTAAGGCCAGGAAATAGCAAAATTGCTTATCAGACTTGGAGTCAAACAGTTGTAAAATCCTAAAGAGAATATGAAAAAATGAACAAAAACATGAACTCATTCATTTGAATTACAGTGAACCCAAATCAATACAGAAAAGTCAGACGTTGGTCCTACAATTTCAAAGTAACATTAAAAGATATATCGTCCAGGGTTGCCAGGTTTTCTGATCCTCAAAAGGCCATATTACAGGCCAAATTAAGTGAAAAAAGGCCAAATTTGGATTTGATGCATTATATGGGCAGCATAGCCTACATGTAGATTTGGTTAGAAATAACGTTGTAATCAATTTATAACACCTCTGAAACCTCTGCTGCAGCCGAAAATTTGAGTGCCACGGTTTGAGTGTAGCCAGATTTTTCACTTGAAGTACATGCGCACTGCTACTTTTCGATCCTGGTGGCACATATTTGACTAAAAATCCCCGGAAAATAGGGTTTCATAATGAGTTTTTTATGTGTCAGTGAAAAAGGCCAAAAAGCCGTTTGGCCAGCACTTTGAATTCTTCAAGGCCAAACGATGTCAAAAGAGGCCAAATTTTGTGTTTTTGTCCCGAAAAAGGCCAAACTGAAATCATCGTGCGACTCGTTGTTTCATAACCACTGCATGTATGTTTCTTGTTTAGTAAAACTGAACTGTCAGTTTGTCAACCTTTTTGTGGAAGCTATTCAGGAAATCTTCTTGCAATTCTGATTTCTAAGATGTTTTGGGATTGTCTTTCCGGCTTTGTTTCCAGAGTAATTTCCAAGATGTTTTGGGGATAGTCTTGTGGCTTTGTTACCTGAGTCATGCAGTCAAAATTTGATCTCTTATGTCAGGATTTTCTCACCATAATGTCACTACTGCGGCCATGAAAGTGCGGACATGGTTCAGTGTCTAGACCTAAACTGGTCGGTTATAACTTCCGATGATTTCTTTCGCCTTCATGCTCGGCTTACCATGTTGTTTGATCGGCTTCATATTAAAACAAACAGAAGGAAACTAAAGACTCCTTAGAGGAAATTGTGTGGGTGGACATTAAAGCTTAATGCATTTTTCAGAAGTTTTGAGGAACCACAAGTTCATATATTTAGACAGAAATAGACAGTTGAAGCAGAAGTTGAACTGGCTGGCTAAAAAATGAAGGAGTGTTTAAGGCTGATTAATATTGTTTGTTAATTTTGCAGTAGTCATTGACATTTTCCTTCTGTCAGGTCATTCATAATACAGAACTTCTTTGTTTGATATAATGCTTGAGTTAGAAATATGAAGAACACTTTGAAAAAAGAGGAAGTTTAAAGAGTTTGGTTGGGAAATAAAAGATCTTGGTACTTCTGTAAAAGTGGAAATTTTCACATGATAAATTTTTTGCGCTTGCAGAGTTTGGGGACATTTTGCGTGTTTTCCATTCCGCACAGATCAGATATAGAGAGCAAGAAACCACAAGCAACACAAACCTGCCTTTGCAGGCAGCCATGCATATACACACTGTACAAATACGAAAGAAAAAAGTTATATTTAAGGCAACCGCCACACTACACGACTTTTGCTGCTACGACGTGCACCGACTTGGATCCGAAATAAAACAAAGCTATATATTTCGTACACGGCTGATTTATTTCCGGGATTTTCTTTCAGATGCTCAAATCGGTAACGTCGTGCGACGGAAACTCGCATAGTGTGCGGTGGCCGTTAAGGCGTGAATCGTGCGCCATCGACCGGCCTGATGAGAACAAAAACCCGACCGTCACCCCGTTCGCCGCTAGCTCCGTTTTCGAGTTTTGTACATAATATACGGCGGCTTGAGGTGTTTATTTCGTTGCCTGCATATCAGCGGTACCCGCGATGGACGCACTACCGCTATTATACGAAAGCGCCGAATATCCAATTCGGCATAGTTTCCTGGTAAATTTGAAAGGACCTCCTCTGAAGTTTGTTGGTTCTCATTGGCCGTACTGAATACACGATCTGCCAGTGCGCTGCTGCGTGCATCGAACTCTCAAGGTTTCGCAACACATTCAACACACCCACGCCGAAAACGCGAGCTAGCGAACAGGGTGCGCCGTGAGTTTTGTTCTCATCAGCGCCGGTCGATGGCACAACGATATCAGTCCCTTAAAGTGCAAAACAAATGAGGCTCTGCAAAAATATTTGCATGTTTTTATTTCCACACTATCATCAGCATGCATGAAATACTTGAAAATTTCCACACCCTGAAATATTCCACGTTTACAGTGAGGTAGAAAAGGTGTACATGTACTTACAGTTACTACATGTATGTGTACTGGCACTCATCTCATTCTTGTGGCCATGAAACTAGACATACTGTACATGTACATGTTCACACACATACTGGTGAATTCATAAAGTTGTAGTATTTGTTTGAAATACTTGTTCACAGAGAAGCCTTCAGATTATTATGGCCATGTTTGTTGTTGTAAATTAGTAGCTTTTAGTGCATGGTATGCTGTGTTCAGGTACATACACATTAAAGGTAAATGACATGATTGGGGGTAGTACTCAACTTGGGCAGAAACTACTCTAGAATCACATAAACTATGCAAGGATTATCCTGTAAAAATCTTGTAGTCAAACATTGACTCATTCTAAAATAATGTCAATTATCCCTCGTGGCGGGCAAACCTGCTGTGTGGCTCTCTATGGGTCTTATTTTTATTGTGCCCCGATAAAATTAAGATACTAGTATGTTCATGCTGGATTCTCCTTAAGTAAACAAATTAGAGACAAATCCTGCTAGCTGGGAGATCCACTCCAACTAGTGTATAGTTGGTATACATTTCAACTCATTTGGTTCTTGAGGCATGGGGGGGGGGGATCTGTCATGAATAATTTCGAATAAAATGTTTCCTAATGAAAATTTTCAGTAGCAATGCCACTTTAATATAACTTCAATTCCCTTTAGATCCTAATGGAAAAAATAATTGACATCATTAATTGCACTATTTGTTACAATTCTGTACATACAGAATGTTTGAGTCAAATGAGCAAGTACATGCAAGTCATGAATGATTTCAAATAAAATATTTCCTAATGAAAATTTTCAGTAGCATTGCTACTTTAATATAACTTCAATTCCCTTTAGATCCTAATGTGAAAATAATTGACGTCATTCATTGCACTATTTGTTACAATTCTTTACATAAATCATGTTTGAGTCAAATGAACAAGTACATAAAATAAGTAGCTTGTACTAAGATAGTTTGATGAACTGAACTCGAGTCTGTCACCCACTATTCGGTAATGGTATCGGTAACAGGTGCGCCGTATGCAATGGACCATGTGCACGTAGCTTTGGTGAAGTGAAAAAATGTAAAGGGATGTACCCTTGAACTGACATTCTGGGTCAATGCTTCGTTGTACTCATGTGTCAAGACCACTTATGTGGCCGAGCGTCGATTTCTTCCTAACTGATGGTCCGACTACGATCTGATTGCAGTTTAACCATTGGATACAATAATAACTTGACCAGATACAGTGTTCAAAACATAATTCCCCTTTATAACGTAAATTCTTGTTGTTGATATTACAATCTACCCATTAACCTGACCTGTTTATACATTGTCTCGTTCAAATTGCCTGCTGTGATAAAAAATTTCGGTTTTGATTATCCCTTCAAGGCATCCTTACTGCTTCATAACTCATTTTCATCACGGGGCTCAAAAATGTATCCACATTCTGCGACAGAAAACTGAAAAAGAAAAAAAAATCATCAAAATATCTGCTGAACATAGTCGCCGGCAACGTTCTTGCTGAGTCGACTGAAATTAGGTTAGCCGTAACGGGAGCTGGTGGGGGACCCTCCCGCTGGTTATGGTGCTGTCAAAATGGCCTGCTGGTATAATCATATTTTGAATCATAACAATAGCTACGAGGTATTCGCTGACTGCAATCTATGCCAGTAGACGGTCATCATGGAAGATGAGGAAAAAAATAATATTCTTAGATAAAAGGTAGAGAGTCTCTATTGCACCCTTCCAGTGGCATAACAAAACATGACCTATGCCCTTAGGATATTTATGAAGGACGTACAGTATCTATGAAATCTGAATATCAGTAATTACCTAGATTTTGAAAATTTCAACCAACAGCTATCAGTTAGACTCTGTGTGAAGCCCACAGAACTGGATCGGTTCACTGGTATTTGTTTTATATTGGTCTATGAATTATAATTTGCATGAGATTACATGTATGCAGAAATTTGTCATGAATGCATAACACACACATTTGTGAACTATAGATAAATTATACATGAATTTTCATGCATGGTAAGGGTCTGAAAGAAGTAGTTGACTAGGTCAACTTTTTGACTTTGGTCTCTGTGATACTCTAATGCAATTCAAAATCCAATGGACAATATAGTTCTGACCAAACTATAAGTTTCTAGCTCCTGTACTTTGCCAGAGGTTCTTAAAATGGTAGTGTATACTGGTGTATTTACACAATGTTAAAGGCAAGGTCCAACCTGATGTCCAATTGATTTGAATATAAGCAGAACAATGAGAGAAACATATTAATGAATGTTTGGCAAAAATCCACCAAAGAATGGCAGAGTTATAAACTTTCAAAGTTTTGAATTTGTGACGTCACATGCAAGCAGCTCCCCCATTGTCATATAAATTCCATAAAGTGCCATTTTGTCAGAAGATTGAAAATGATGTTATCTGTGCAGTCAATGTGTAATTAGAAACATTTTTTCATACATGGTTATATGAAAAAAAAATTCAGTTATCATGAACCAATAAAAAGTGGTAATTTATTGAATTAATATGGGGAGCTGCTCATATGTGACGTCACAAAATCAATACTTTGAAGTTCATAACTGTCTTTGCTATTATTTTGGTGGATTTTTGCCAAACTTTAATTAATATGTTTCAGTCATTATTCTGCTTTGTATAAAACCAACTTGACGTCAGGGGAGACCTTGCCTTTAATTCTTAGGCATGCAAAAGAAATGCCCTACCTTTAACATCTGGAAGTAGGTCAGAAGATGTAAAATCCCTCAATTTGGGAGAGAGGTGACATGACAGTCACTAGTATGTGTGGGAATTCCCAAGGGTACCAGGTCTAACAGGTTTGTTGACATGTATTTGTTTACAAAACAGAGCACTAAAATACCCATCTGTCTTTTTACTACTTGGACCAAAAGTTGATTCCTTGTTTGAAGTGCAGAGCAAACTGGTGTGAAGATTATGCTTTAAGGAAATATCATTACATTGGTGTTTGTTCTACCATTGAAATATTGCTAAATTGTTTCATTGCATAAAACTAATATTTTAACGTGTATTTTGAAAGTCAATTTGTACTTTTAGTAATCAATTAATTGATTTATTTATGCATTTATTTGTGTATTTATTTATTTATTTATTTATTTATTTATTTATTTATGTATTTATTTTTATTTTTTTAATTTATGTATTTATTTGTGTATTTATTTATTTATTTATTTATTTATTTATTTATTTATTTATTTATTTATTTACTATAGTTAGTTTAAGTTAGTTTTGGAGAGAGGTGACATGACAGTCAGCTAGTACGTGTGGGGATTCCCAAGAGTGTTAGGTCTAACACTAGGTTTGTTGACATGCATTTGTTTACAAAATAGAGCACTAAAATACCCATCTGTCTTTTTACTACTTGGGCCAAAAGTTGATTCTTTTTGAAAGAGAAGTAGGCCTTCTTGTAAGTTGTAACTGGGAATGAGGAAGCTGGCATGAATATTTTGTTGTAAATGAAGGGGAAAATCAGTAAAATGTCATATTCTCTGTACCAATGAAATTTTGCAATTATATGATGGACACTATAAATGTGTAATTTTAAGGGTTTATTTATTTGTTTATATCTATTTATTTATTTATTTATTTATTTATTTATTTATTTATTTATTTATTTACTTATTTACTTATTTACAGTGAAACATGTTTACAGTGGCCATTATAGGGAGGTTGGCTGCTTAGGCAGGTTTGATTGTATGGGATTATTCATTATTATAATTTGTAAAAATATTTATTTATCTATTTATTCGTGTAATTTTTTTAAAACTGAAATCTGTCTATAGTGGCCATTATATGGAGGTTGGCTGCTAGACAGAGGGGCTGGTTAGGCAGGTATAACTGTATTTACTTATTAATTTATTTATTTGTTATTATTTATTTATTTGTTTGTCTATTTATACATGTATATTTATTGATTTGATTATTTACAGTGTATTTTACCTTAAGTTTGTTGTATCAATTGGTTTTTTTAATTGACCATACTAATATAACATGTATCATACACACATATACAGGTGTATTTATTTGTTTGTAAATTTTCACTGATTACTGACATTTGTATGTTACATGTCAGTAACCATGAAAACCCAAATCTTGTATTTCTTGTTTTTGTAGACATTTGTAAGCATTAGTCCGATGTCAGTGCCCTGTTTCAAACCTTATTTTGATTAGAAAAAAAAACTTCAGTGTATATGAATGTGAGTACTGTCCATAGTGACAGCTTATCATTATCACTCAGTCAACCGTAATTAGCTTTCAAATAAAGGAAACTCTTAATGGGTGTTTGTAATTCAAAAGGTTAAATTTTATCAAACTTTCTCAGTCGGTCATTGATCTTATTAGACAAATTGCTCTGGGGCACTAGTAATGTAAGGTATTTTATGTGTACATGTTTCTATTTTACTTCTTATTTGGATTAAGGATTGTATTTTAAAGACACTATTTAAGATTGTTAAGCTTCAATATTTCAAAAAAAGAAAAGAAAAAGAAGTGAGAACACGATATTATACACAACATAATTCAATGCTACATGTAGGCCTACCTCACAAAATGAATAGATATGTGTACTGGACTAGACTTGTGTATTACTGTGCCATTCAGTGATAGAAGCAAACAAAATTTAAACAAACAAAAAACAATACATGTAAGTTGGCTAAATAAATAAATTGATAATTAATGAATATATAAATAAATAAATTAATGAATAATAAATGATAAGTAATGAATAATAGATAATAAATAAATATTTACAGTAATATGTCAAATTGATTAATAATGAATTAAAAATAGTTCCCAAGTCTACTGAGTACTGTGTCACACATATTGGCCTACATGTAAAATCCTTCCAATACATGACTAGTTAATTTGAACTCCCCCCCCCCCAAAAAAAAAAGAAAAAAAACTCCAAAAAGGTGAATGGACTAGTTAAAATACTTGCTCTTTTTTGGTATTTATTATATCATATCATCCTAATGCTTTGATAAAGTTTGTTTGGTTGTTAAATTCTTTATCCAGGAATATATTATCTTGACCGTACATGTTCTGACAAAGGTCATACCGTATGTTTGACATCATCCATATAACCATCATAGTCCCATATGTATGTTTTCATGCTGTAGTAGAAGCTTGTCGTGATATGAAATGCGATTCAGTTAGATTGTGTGAATTAAAGGAGACATTGACATGGGTGTGATGTGTTTAAAGTAACAGATCTCTTCAAGATAAAAGACGGAGACCTTTAAATGTGATTAGTTCATCTACATGTACATGTATGCAAAAGTTCTCTTCACTATGTATACAGAAGATGACTTTACAAGTACATGTACCCAATTACTAACTTGAATCTTCCACTGCATTTATGAGACTGTAACTGTAAGCTGATGTTTGCTCCAATGAAAATATCTTGGAAGACAATTCTAACAAGCAAAATTCAGTAACAATAAAGTAAAAGAGAAACATACCTGTATTCCAAATTAAGAAATATCATGATTATGAGGAGATATGACTTCATCAATTTCTACTAAAATTCATGTCCAACACAGCAAGTCTCTGATAGTTCTCTAAACATGAGACATATGAGTAATTTCCTCATATTGTAACAATTCGAAATTGTATTCCCCTGTCTAGACAATTGATTTGAACAATTTGTGGAAAAGGGAGGGTGGAATAAGATTGTTTGCAAACATTTTTCTTTGTCTGGCAAACAAACAAGTTGAAGATCTCGCGGTATGTGGTGATGGCTACACCCACCTCTTGGTTAGCAGATCCAAGGTTGTGTGTCGCTTGTAACAAGATTTTCAGTTCACGACATTGGCAAAGACAGGTCCCTAGTTGTTGGGGGGGGGTGGGGTGAGGGATGGAGAAGGTAAGGAGGGGTCGGGGAGATTCCAATTACGCTTCTTTCCATCCCGACCCTTTGCTGACCTTTGCTGATTTTCACTTTTGTTGCTATATATTTTACATAGTAAACACAATATGAAGTTTAGTGAACTGGGGAAAGGTATAAGTTAAAAAGAAAAGAAAACATATTTATACTTATCAAACGCTTTTATTGATTGTAATAGTAATGGCCTCCATTTTTTTCCCATTGGAATTGTCTTATTGTAAGTACATGTATTTTATTGTTATTGTTCTTCTTCTTCTCAGACATAGTGATAGTTGTATTGTAATTACTGTATTGTTATTATTCATTGTTGTTAGTCTTATTGTAATCAGTTCTTAATTGGATCATTACTCATTATCCATCTCATTTATTATTTTCAGAGTTTCAGTTTTCCTGAAAGTAGTGTGTGTGTGTGTGTGTGTGTGTGGGGTTGGGGGGGGGGGGGAAAGATGAGGATGACTGTTCATGCCATTTGCCTCACAGTGAAAAACAAACAAAACGGGGGCACGGGGCGATTTTGCCCCTAACTGGCAAAAGAGTCCCTGTAAATTGCCATAGGGCTCAATACAAAAGAGTATGTGAAATAGGAAAAGTAACCACCGAAAAGAACATTTAAATTTTTCCCTGTTGCTCCACCACCACCGCTGTCTACTCCCCTAAATCATGAAAACAATCTTCTCAAATGTGAAGAGACTAATTGACTCCCTATGTCGTCGTCTATGATGCATCACCCGAAAAATCCCCCCTCTACAGACTACAGTAATAAACCAGCCTATTATTTGACATTTTCGCTGAAGGTTATTCCTTAAAAGGGGATTGCTTCACTTCTGCTCCAGAATCCTCCATCAATCCGTCATATTGGTTAACATATCCCCTTGACAATGTGATATAGACGATCACATTTGGTTGTGATTGCTTGCTTACCCGGTGCTAGAGTTTACCTGATTTCTGTTTTCATCTTTGTCTCATTTAGGAGCATCAAATTTGGAATGAATTATGATTAACCTTTTTCAAGGAGAGGTGACTTAAACCTGAAACATGTGTTTCCTTGGCGATGCTGTCATGAGCAGGTTAAATTCTAGTTTAGGGTCATGTGTGCATTTACACGTAGCTATCAGTCTATGTTTCTTTTTACTACGTTTATACATGCATGGACCTACTAGGTCCATGATACATGTATTGGAATACTGCATAGGTGTGGAAGCCTGTAGAAAATGTGCATGCTTTTTCCATTTCACAAAAAAACAACAACAAAGAAAAAACCTGAGACGAGAAATTGTCATCAGAGTGGAATTCATCCATAATTCACTTTCTAAGAGGCCACCAGGTAACTGGAAAATTTAAGGAATTTTATCCAGTTGTACTGATTGTTGGCACAACAGTGATACTGATTAGAATAAGAGTGCTGTGTGGTACTCCTGAATTTGCTGATTTAGGCCTAATTAAGAAGTGAATTTCTGTTAATTAAATGCTTGGTAAACATTCCCCAGCAAGTAATTTCATTATGTAAATTGTGTAATTCTGTGAGCAAGTGGTTTTAGAATTCAGTCATAGAATTTTTACATTTATTTTTTCAAGAAATTGTTTCAGTCACATTTATCAAATTTTCCTTTTGGGCCAGAACCTCTGAGCCCCCCCCCCCTTCCATATACATGTATGCCAGTGCTGACTGATATTTTTGTCATTACACATTTGTGGCACTCCTTTCTTCCTTTGAAACTGTTATTGTTTTGGTCTAAAAAGAGAGATGATATGGTGGTTTTGTGATGTGACCATAAATTATTCCCAGAAGCAAATGGGTTAGTCCCCCTTCCCACCAGAGTGGTTTCCTGCTACACACAAACAATTTACACTCCTTGCTTAACCCTCTGAATACTAGACATGAGATATCTCGTTTCAAAGTCTATGGGAAATGCAAAGATATTATGTTGAGTGTATCATTTTTTAAAGACACCTTATAACATTGTGGAAGGCAAGCCTCATTAAAAAAAATTCTCAAACTTTGCTATCTTAATACCTGACAGTGTTTGAATGGACAAATAAACACACTTAAACACAAAACGTTAGACAGTTATACTGTCATTTGTAAAATATGTACAGATAAAACTCAGCACATGATTTATTCTCAGCTGATAGAAAATTCTGTCACACAGCAGTCTTTGGGATATTCTGAAATGGTCTCTCAATGATTTTCAGTTTTTAAAAGCATGTAACGATCATTTTGAACTGTAATTTTTTCAGGGCTTCATTTTTAGACCTTATCAGAGACACTGGTAATATGGTGACTCATGCAACTCAGAATTTTTAAACTGGAATCATTTTTATATGATGCTTTTAAAGCAGAATCAAACCATCTTCAGTGGTTTAAGTTATGGTGAATGGAAGTTGTTTTGAAAGTAGGGTGTTGACAGGGAGTGCCATATGAATTGTATGACCTTTAAAAGGTACAATTTGAGTTCATTTCCAAGTGATAATTATGATAGTACTTCGCACGTCAGATTGACTTAGTTGTATTGGGTATGGTGCTAATTGCATCTGGCTTTAAGATTTTGTCCTTGATGAAGTACTGGTGAATACTAAAGTCAGTTGCAATGGGAATATTTTGAAAGTAATACAGTTTATTTACCTTTTGCAATGTTGTGTAGTAAAATAGGCAGATTTTCCTTAAAGAGTGAAGGTTTAAATGTATCTGTAATCTTGATATCCAGGATATCACAGACTATTGACAGTATCTTAGTTACTTTTTAGAGGTATTTTTCAACAAACATAGACCCATGTCTAAGGATTTTTCATGAAATATGAACCATTTTCTAAGGTTATGTATACAAGAAATTCCTTCAATAATACTAGTATATTTGCCTGATGATCTCAAAAAGGAACCCTTGTCTAAGGATTTTTTATGCTATATTAAGAATTTTTACCTACAGTGTATTTGCGTGGCACATTCATGTTGAGCTTATATATGTGAGCCTCCCCCCCAGGGGATGAGGGGGCGGGGAGGGTGGGGGCATAGGCTGCCACAAATTTCTAATTGTACCCCAGGAAAATTCCTGGCTATACCACTGACATAGTGGCAGTCCTATGTCCCCACTAGCTTGTTTTTCACTCAGACCTGTTTCCTAGTATCACGTGGCATTTAAAGGATACAACTATCAAGTTGAATGACATCTCTATTCAGTGTTTTTCTTCCGTCTGAGCCATAACAAATCTCTAAAAGCGGCAAGAATTAATTAGATTATGTTAACTAGGACAAATGGCAATTCCGATTGTTTGCTTACTCCTCATATCGGGCTTGCAAGACTATACTTTGAAGTGCACTATTAATCTCATCAAATAAAAGGTTGCCAAATTTATATCAGATTCCATTTTTTTTTTCATTGGAACCTGGTTGTTGATTTAATTGCATTACATGAATTTGTCGGTTCTTGCCCCTATTTTTATGGATATTTTGGGGTTTTCTGTTGACATTTTGGATTTAAACGGTCTTTCATAGTTCAGGTTTGATGGCTTCCTTCCTTTCATGTAATCCTATTAAGTCGAGGCTTGCATGAATGTGATGTGAAAAACTTGTTTGACTGTTCAAAGTTGATTTGAACATGCATATCATGTAAAGCCATTTAAGACCAATCTTGTGCCAGAACTAAAAGATAGGAAAATGTTTGATTGTTGTTGGTAGATACATGTAAATTTATTTTGTGTTATATACTACCGTACATATAAGTTGTCAAAGAGAATTCTTTTTGATATATTTGGGTAGATTCCTTTCCAGTCTTGGAGGCTTCACTTCCTGAAATTATTAAGCCCTTTTAGAAGAAATGAAGATGGCTTGAGTAATGACTCACTTCAGATCACTGTCTGTGTAGTTGTTCATTTAGATGTCCATCCCCTTCGTTTTAGTTTGAACTTGAATAAGTCTTGCCAAAGTTGGTTTGAGAGCACTGTCAGCTACCAGATGGAATTCTGTGAAAAGGATATTTTGAAAAATTATTCCCTCAAGATACTAGTCTACCTGTCTACTACATGTATTTCTATCTATCTGTATTTATTTATTCTATCTATCCATCCATAATCCATTTATCGATCTATCCGTTTATCTATCTATCTACATCTATCTATCTATCTATCTATCTATCTATCTATCTATCTATCTATCTATCTATCTATCTCTCTATCTATCTACATGTACATCTATCTATGTATCTATCCATCTATCCATGGACCTACCTGTCCACGTATCCATCTATCCATTCATCCATCTCTCCATCTATCAATCTTTATATATCTATCTATATCTATCTAGCCACCCAACTATCAAACTTATTTCTATTTATGTGTACAATATATTTCTACATTATATTACATTTCCTTGAATGTAAGTATGAAAACATACTCTCAGACTTAAAGTTCCTGAAATGATTGAAAACTGTTTTTCTTCAAGGAAGAAGAAAAATAAAGATGACTATTTCCATGACTAAACAGTAATCATTGTCTGTCAGCAGTCTACTGTAGTTGTCTCTACATCCTCTTCTTTCTCCTGAACTTGATTGAATCTTGTCAAAGTTGGTTTGAGATCATCCTCAGCAACCAGATGGACTTTTGTTAGGGATGGTTTGGGAGACGATTTCCTCAGGATGCAGGGAGGGGGGCATCACAGTCAGTGTCTGCGGTGAATCATTGATGTGATTTCCAGAAACATATACTTACACATACACTGACTCATAAGAGTGCTATCAATTTTAATGGGGTCTTAAACTTTTGACTTTTATGGATGTCGTTTTATGTGATAGGTTTTGTAAGCTTTCAGTTAAAGGCATTGTTTAAAACTGTATGCAGTTTAAAAAATTTTGCGTGAACTGCAGAACACGGTTATGTGTATGTTCGCCCAGCGCAGCGGTCAGTGTGTGACTACATATGTTGATATGGTCAAGCGGTGAATTCTCACGGAACATGTCCGTCACTTGACAAATGTTGAAGTTTAACTGTGCAGATTTTCATCAAAACTAAATATTCTACCCAAAGGTTCTATGACAGGTGTTTATTTATACGAATCTTCATATTGTGAACAATTTGAGCTGATTTCATTCATTTTTGCCATTTCCCGGTGTGCAAATCCTGAATCCTATCTATCTTTAAGACTAAAAGGAATGTAATGATTAAATCATTACCAGTACACTCTAAAAACTGAAATGTTATTTCAACATTTAAAAGGGCAGAGGATTGACCACACCTTCTAAATGTTGCATTTAACTCTTTTATCCAGTTGGAATCAACATTTATATAGCTGGTTAAAAGGTTACATGCAACATTTAGGATGTGTGGTCATTCCTCAGCCCTTTTACATGTTGATGTAACATTTGAGTTTTTAGAGTGTACAATTGTCTAAATTAAACTGTAATCACACAGTGATTAAAAAATGTTGATCATTGAAAGGCAATAGCAAGCGGTTGATTAAATTAAACTATGTTACAATGGCAACAAACTATTATACACTACATGATGATTTCTATACTCTACACCATCAGATTTATATAATTTTGTGTTTCATGTTGTTTTGCTCTCTGCAGATGTTAATGAATGCCAGAACTCTCAGTGTGAACAGCGCTGTGTCAACACGGAAGGCGGCTACAGTTGCGAGTGTGGAAGGGGCTTCACCCTGTCATCTGACAAACAGAGGTGTATTGGTGAGTTGATAATACAAGTAGTACATGTAGCACCATCTATGTTCAAAGATATGTGAACTTGTGATTGGGGAGGGGGAGGGGTATTAATGTGGGTAATTTTTTCATTTCCCCCGTTTTTTTGGGGGGGGGGGGGTAAAAGGGTAGGGGTATTAATTTCTGTAATTTGTCCAAGTATTATAATCAGTCATGTTCTCCCCCAAAATTATTTGACCTAATTATTATCATAGGTTTGAGTAAACTGTAAAATTCTTGTGGCTTGCATTCGTCAAAAATATGGTCAAAATCCATGACAATATGTTGTTGTTGTAATGTTATGGTAAATGAATGACTCTTGAGTTGAGTACAAGCTTTTGATACATCTGCAGATGACCTAATTTGTGTATCTGACCTACTTAACTGCAGTAAATTATAGACACTTCATTTTAATCATGTGTGATTTGTGCGATTATGCCTGAAGAAATGATAATATGAGATAGCCTAATTCAGAAAACGATGTTTCCACAAATCCTACAAAATATCCCCGGTGACACCAGAATGCTAGCAAATCAAGACGTCAGAGAGAGAGATTCGTGGGAATTAAACTAAATGCGTTTAAGCCACACCCCGCCGTAAAAAAGGTTAAACTATTAAACAAGAAAACTGACCCAAACATAGGAAGCCGATCATTTCCTCGCAGAGCACTCCAGATTTTACGGCACCTTCGACTTCCAAGAGTCAAACCCCCAGCGATCCGATATATGCCAACGCCAGTTTGAGTGAACTTCCTTACAAAATGGGCCAAACCAGTGGTTGTGCGAGACTTGCTCGGAGTGCACGCACTCCGGCGCTATGTAGCGTATGTTTTCCTCCTTGCCCCGACTGTTTCGTTTCCGCGGCTGTCTAGCGTCTTCCAAATTTAGAGCCGGAAATGGTTTCGTTTGACAGTTTAGGAATTTTTCTGGGGTCGGTAGCATGCCCCGTATTTGCCAGAGTGTATCAGGAAAAGCACACGTTTGATGTGAATGGTAATACCAAATGTTCTGTAACAGTGACTCTTTTCCCCCCTGTAATGTAAACAATCCACGTTGACACTCACTTTGAGAGTACATTGCCAGCACAGAAAACAATGTATCAGAATCACACACATATTTAAAAAATTTGCAGTGACAGCACCAACATTAATGTTGTACGCACACACAAACAAACTTACTTGAAGCAAAGAAACTCATATTGTAGTCAGAATACTGTCATGATATCTTTCATGTAGAGGCTATTGTTAGCAAGCATCATACAAGCAAGCTGTAGTGGGGGGGGGGGGTAGAGGGGGGTCTCCTTCCCACGGGCAGGAAAAATATTGAAATTGTAGTTCTTAAAACACATGTACATGTAGTTCAGAATTTTTTCACATAACTTAGCCATCAGTTTATTAGACATTTTGTTTAGTCATGGCAATGAAAGAATAATTTTCCAAATGTACAGACAGAGCTCTACAAATGTCATTATGGGGGGGGGGGGAGTAATTTTCCTCCTGCCCCTCTCTGGCTGCATATTGCACTGTGGTTTCATATATTTGATATTTGATATTTTGCCCAGTCATACCAGTGTATAAATAACGTTCCAAATGTACATGTGCAGACAAAGCTTTGCTGGCAAATGTCAATTTTCATGGGGGGGGGGGGTAGGAATTTTTCCCCTTCCCCTCTTGGCTTTGCCAGTGTACAGTATCTCTGTATTCTCCAGACACGACTGTACATGAAGTAACAGTTTTTTTTCAGTTGACATGATGGGAAATTTGAATGACATTGGCCCGTTATCAGCCATCTTGAGTAGATGACATGCTCCGATTGTCGGGGTTTCCTTTTTCCTGAAGTCCTGATTTGTTTGAAGTAGACAATAACCCAAATATTTACGTTTGATTTGTGACAGGTTTTTCCGGCTAGTCCGTCTGGCTGAACTTTACAGCACTATTTGCCATTAACCTGTTGCATCCCAGATGACATGTTGCCAGTTGCTTTAAAGTAATAGGCTAACATTGTGAAGCTTGAAATTGAAAAAAAATTGTCAAACTTTGCTATCTGAGCTACATAGTAGTGTTTGAATGGACAACTAAACACCCTAGAATACAAAAGTTTGGAAATTCATGCTGCCACTGGCAAGATATGTTTACTTAATAAAAGTACAAGATTAATACATGTTTTATTGGGAAAAAAACCCTGCTAGAGCTAAAAATATTTGTACATATGGACTGTAGGGCAAGGCCATTTATCGTGATTTTCCATGGTCCCATCAGTGGTATTTTACAAATCCCTAATGATGATTATTTAAATATTTCTAAACCCGTAAATCGGGTTTGTTATCCTAATACCATTTGCACGTTTTTTTGAGAAAATTAATTATTTATGACAGTTATTCATAATGTTGTGACCAAGTACATTTTAGCAGTGTACAACTACCGGGGACTTTCACCATGTGAAAAAAATAAATTACATGGCTGGAATGTCACTCGTCATATCCTCGTTCGCAATCTAGGAAGTGCTTGACAACCTATGCAGTCACAGTGCTTTTGTTAATCCGACGATGTTTGAAAACTGAATAGGAACTTTGGTGATGCATTTGAGAGCAACTATTCTATAAAAAATGAAGGACGTCGTGAATGGCTTTTGTTAAATTCATTCAAAAGAATACCATCACCAGTACATTCCGATGTTAATTAATGTAGAGCCACAGGCCAGCCTTCATAAATATTGATAAGACCAATCTAGCGAGTAATGTTCGTGTCTGTGAAATCGCTATTGACAGTGATTCCTTCTTCTACGAACAGGACTGAGGAACTTGCCTCATTAATTAGTAGATTATCTCATCAATGTGCTCATAAAAATTGGAGAACAAAAGCCTTTTCTCATCAGCTAATTTATCTTAATCAATTTGTAATATTATTTTTGAATACCACTCTGGAGACTGCGGAACTTTTTTTTCTAGAACGTTTTCTGGTCAATGCCCTACAGTTCAATAGTTTCAGGTCATGTTTGGATGATGATTCTTGTTTAAAACATCACAGAAGAATGCAGATGAGAAGATTTGTTACAAATTCATATTCGGGGGAAAGGAATGTATTTCCGACATCTGAAAAAGTTGTTGATTTGGATAAGTAATCAATTCATCTGGCAAAATGATTTATAAAGCGTCAAACCATTTCTCTTGTGTTTGACAAATATCATTTCAGTATTTTTTATTTGGCAAGATACCAATAATTACAGGACCATTGCAGGTAGAATACAACTAAATACTTTTGGGAATTACCAGACAAAGAAATGTTTTTTTTCACAAAAAATTTCTGGTTGTGTTGTACAATTTGTTGATATTGGATTTTAATTCATCAATGTTAATTGGCACACAACATATCTTTTCGAGATGTGGATTATATATGTACATGTACAAAATCTTGTACTGTATGTTGGGTCCTGTGGTTCGAGTGAAATGCACAATATACCAGATGTACGTGTACCATATTTCAGTCAAATAGTATGTTCATCAATAAAACTGATTTTCTTTTTTTTTTGGAACAGCTTGAATATTCAGCTTAGGGTCAAATTACAAGGAATTGCTGAATGATGTTGGTAATTAATGCAATATACAACAGATAACGATTCAACTTAAGTGAATAAACCAAAGAAAAATGTATAGATTTTACACATAGCGCCAGCATATTTTAGGTACACTGCATAAATGAAACATAAAAAAGTTTGAAGAAAAATATAACAGAAAACACATGATAACATTTTCATGAACGAAACATGTTTCGAATTGACTCACTTCATCTTCAGTCTGAAATTAATAGAGTTGTTGGTATCTACACATGTTTGATGCAAGCAATTGGTTACTGAAAAATTTTCATTTAATTTAATTTGTTATATTTTTCTTCAAGCTTTTATCGTGTTGTTCTTTTGGTAATAAAAAAGTTTGTAGTGTACCTGACTGTTTGTCCCATTTGTTTTAAATGAAAAGACATTGTAAAATGACAGACATGTAATTAAGAATTTCCTGTTCAGTAGCAAGTGTGATGAAATTGATGAGGTTCCTGGCTAGTACTCAAAAAGCAAATAATCACGCACAAAGACACAGTCACAGACACAGACACACACACACACGCACACACACACTCACACACACAGACAAACACACACATATACACCAGGGCTCCACACTAACTTTTTTTTCTGCTTGCCAACAATTTCACACATATTTTGTTCACTTTTTTTAAAGACTTTGAACATTTTTTTAACTTATTTCATTTGAGGGGATCAAAATATTACTTGCCTGATTGGGCAAGTAAATTTAAACATTTTGAGTTTTTACTTGCCCGACATGAAATTTTACTTGCCCCGGGCAAGTGCTAGTGTCGAGCCCTGCATACACACACAGACACATACACACAGACACACAGACACACAGACAGTGTGACATACAGTAGACAGACACAGACAGACAGACAGACACACACACACACACACACACACACACACACACACACACACACACACACACACACACACACACACACACACACACACACACACACACACACACACACACACACACACACACACACACACACACACACACACACACACACACACACACACACACACACACACACACACACACACACACACACACACACACACAGAGGCATACCTTCACACCTGATAAATGTTTGTGCAAGCTCAATATCATGTTTTTTGTTATTTTCCCAGGCACTATATATTTGCAGTCTTGTTGCCAAGTGATAGCCGTTTGTGGCCAACACTGCACTTATGGTTGGCAGCATGATTAACATATCATATTCGAGGAATAGTTACTCATCTACCTATGACAAATTGTTACCCGACAACTGCTCTCTACTCTCAAATGAGATATTGTTTTTTGCTCGAGTTCAGGTGGGTAGAACAGACTAGAACTCACTATTAGTACAGCTGCCAACTTACCAGCACAATTTTGACTGAGTGAGATGTCATACCAGTTATGAAAACAAACAGAAGTACCAGACAAACTTGCATCAGTTTTGCCAGTATATATGTACCTACTGGCCAATACATTTTAAAGGCATCCTATAACAATACATGTATTTCCATTTAAAAAAAAGTGAGATACATGATTCCCCATGCTACTGGTGTCTCTGATAAAGTCTAAATAGGATTGAACCCCTGAAAAAAACTAAGTTCAAAATGATCTTTTCAAAGTGCTTTAAAATTGTGAGTAAAAATCATTGAGAGACCATTCCAGTTTCCCCATAGACTGCTGTGTTGCAGAATTTCCAATGGCCGAGCGTGTCAAGTTTTATCTGTACATATTTTACGAGTGACAGCATAACTGTCCAAACTTTTGTGTTCTAGGGTATTTATTTGTCCATTCAAACACTCTCAGATATGCCAGATAGCAAAGTTTGACAATTTTTTAAACGGGTCTTCCACACTGTTTTATAGTGTCTTTAACCTCTACAGGTATGATAGATGTCTACTTATAGTTTCAACTTTCATTGCCAATTCATTGGCCAATGGT
>JZLH01S0188762.1:109161-120169 GCA_001188425.1 Eucidaris tribuloides | reverse complement strand
AACTTAAAGACACTATATAACACTGTGGAAGACCCCTTTAAAAAATTGTCGAACTTTGCTATCTGACATATCTGACAGTGTTTGAATGGACAAATAAACACCCTAGAACACAAAAGTTTGGACAGTTATGCTGTCACTAGTACAATATGTGCAGATACAAATTGGCACATTAATTTTATATCGGGCGATAGGAAATTCTGCAACACAACAGTCTATGGAGAAAAGCTGGAATGGTCTCTCAATGATTTTCACTTTTTTAAAGCACTTAATGATTGTTTCACACTGCATTTTTTTCAGGGCTTTCATTTTTAGACTGTATCAAAGCACTGTATCATGGGGAATTATGTAGCTCAGATTTTTTAAACTGGAAACATTGTTATACAGTGCCTTTAATTGTCATAATAAACAAATTTTAATAGTTTTGCTGTTGTTTGTTTTCTGATGTCTGGCATGACAATACCACACTCTGTGAAAGATTGATGAAAAATTTGTCTGATCAACCAAAAGTGTACTTGGGCTAACATGAAACGTTCATCTAGTCCACAACGTGATGGGATAGGATGTAGGTCAAACCAAGGCCTGGGATAGGGTCCCACCATCAGCAATCATGGCTGCTGACTGTGACATACTGAATACCTAAACCCAACCCAGGTTCACAAACATGCACAGCATGCAGGGCTGTCTTGCATCGTCTCTCAGACATAGTAGCTGATCTTCCTATGGGGTATCGCCATGGAAACCAGAGGCTGTGTTTACACTTACAGATATTGATTCAGGAAAAAAAAATGTGTGGACTGCAAGGTTTGCTGATGACATTGACAGTCACACATGACAGAGATTTTTGTAGCAATGTGAAGATTAAAGCCTCTGATAGTCAAAGTAAGATGACAGGCTTACAGATGCCTACAACATTTACTGTTTGACACTTAGAGACAACTGGTTCTACAAAAGCCCAGAAATACTCAACATTTTCACTCAAATTAAGGTTATATTACCTACAAATATCTCTGACCAATTAAGTGCACCCATTGTTTTTAAGGGGTTAAGTGACCATTGCCCCCCCCCCCCAATAAGAAAGAATCAAATCATAATTCTACATACTATTAAATTGTGTAGGATGTAAATCCAAATCACAGGCAATTAAACATGTACACCCCATCCCAACAAAAAAGACATTTTCACACTAAACAAATTACAATACTTGAAGCAGTGTACACACTAGCACTCAGCACTCAGTTCCACAATTCAACAAACGATGATTTCAACTCTCATCTACACTGCTGTTACACTGTACTCCCAATCAATCTCTACTGTTTCTATTTTGCTCTATACAGTTTTCATCTCGATATTTGAATTATATGGTCAAGCGTCCAGCATGACCCATTTGGGTACAAGTTAATAGTACAATTCAGCTGAAAAGACAAGTCATACAAATATTACAGGTGTACATGTATTTAGAGTGACATGAATGTTTTGTTGTTGTTATAATTTTACACTGTTAAAGTAATGCAGTGTAATCTAAATTCCAAGCTGAAGCTTGTGAGTGCATGGAAGGCAAACAACCAAACTGGCAATATGCTCAAAATGTTGAATGGCAATTAACGACAAGATATGGAGCAGTAAATGCCAACTACACCAAAGTGAATTGAAACATAATTATAGCAACATTTATACTGCCAGGAATGATATATAGGCTAGATGGAATTGTTCATAGGAACCGTGTTTTGTGTGTTTTTTTAGGAGAAAAAAAAGCATGTTTAATATTTAATCACTGAATTAAAGTACGACCTTGATGGAAACGTCTCTCATAAAAATTTCAGATAGCAAAATTTGTGTATTTCTAACCTTTTTTAAATGGAATCGTTGAATAATATGTCTAATTGTAGTTTAAACCTTAACCTGTTAAGGACTATACTGTAGTTACAAGGTTGTGGTCGTCATTTTCTATCAAAATTGAATCCATCTTCTTGGGTCAAATGAGAACCATTTCAAATCTTTGGCACTACAGTACATGTATTTCTGTTCAGAGTGAAGCAAAAGCCTTTTCCTTCCTCCACCCCATCAAGGCAATTCTGTGTCTTGTCTACTCCCCCCCCCCCCACCCTTGCTGTAAATCCAGTCCATCAATAACCTACACCAGCCTGGTGACTGTGTCTCGTGTGGTATGTCTGACTAGACAGACACTGCAGACAGGAGACTTTGTGGTATTTTTATTAGCACCTGGACGACCAACACACACACGGCTGGTATTCTTACAGAAGGTAGAAATCATGCACACGCATTCTTGGTTAAGAATCTGTCCACGATCATCCCCACGACCCCACCCCCTAACATTTGGGGCATTCATTGTCCCTTTACCATACCACTCACAGAGGAAGGCCCCCCTCCCCAACCCCATCCCCACCCCTAGTACTTACTTGTATTTTTTTTTTCTTGTGACATCTTTTACCCCACTACCACCCCTACCCCATTACAGATTCCATGACAGATCAAACATGAAAGTGCCTACCCCTATCACGGATTCCACGACATTCCCTCGGCCGACAATTGCTCAGATTTTAATATCATGCACTATAACCCTGAGCTCGACCCTATCCCTAATGCTACTAGGACAAACACTAACTCTAACAGTATTCTGAGCTAGAAACCCAATGGCAACCCTTTGTTTTCTGAGATATTGTCACACAGGAGCAAATGCCCGGTCACCCTAACACACCATCTCTCTAAAGGGCATTCACTTCCCCGCTACCACCACCCAGAGCAAACCTGAATGACCCCACCCCATACATATAATCTTTCTTGTGACATATTGCATCTTTATCATCACCCACAGGGCAAGACTGTGTATCTGCTTGATCATGAAGCACCATGCTACTTTGTTACATCTGATCAGACATGTACCATGATGTGTCACGTCTGATGTTCATTGCAAGTCACGCTTGTCACGGCTTGCTGATAAATATCATTAATGACAGTAAATATGTTCAGCTACACTGTCCTCGACATTGCTACTAATGTGAATTCCTGACCTTAGGTAAACTACACATTACAAACCTGATTAATTATATTTTTTGGTTTTAAGGCCCTGGTCACACTAGCAGTTGCGACTACCTGCGATTGAGTTACGAGGAGTTATCACAGGTGATCGCCAGTAGTAGCAGTTAGAACGTGCGATTTATCATACGACAACCATGGAAATCACTTGTGATCGCAGGTGATGGTACGATCGAAAATAGGTTTTCAAACCGGTTTAAAAACCTGGCTACGATCAAATTGATCGCAAAGAGGTGGCAAGCAATCGCCAGTGATCGTGCGTGCATCGTGCAATCACCGTACGATAATCGTGCCACTAATCGCACTTCCAAGAGGGAATTTGCATAGATACGAGAAGTGGTAAACTGATCGCGGGTAGACGCACGTCAAATGGTAGCTCATCGTACGATAGTAGGATCCTGACTTGCGAATACCTGGAATGTGATTAATGCATTTTTTTATGTTGATATTTGTTGTTGCTGTTTAATAAAGTGAATGTCATTCTCGGGATCAAGTCCGGAATGAACTTCAACATCATCTTGTGCATCTTCGACGGAGGCTTCTTCTATTTCCTCCGCTACAGGCTTCGCCCTCTTCCTGAGCTTTCTTGGAGACATGTCTGAATTATACTGTACATGTAATGTACGAGTACATGTGGTCTCTATGAATATTAGTGGTACATGTCAGAAGTGAACACTGATTTATATAGCAATGTGAATAATGAACGTAAAATAAATATTTTCCTTTGTTGAGGTTGTTAAAAAGCATTCCATCACACCTTCTTTTCACAAACGCATAATTTTGCATATCGAAATGCCAACCATAGCATCGTTTGAAACCAGTGAACACACGACGTTCTTACGATGAGCAGAAGTAACCGTACGATTAGCTACCATTCATCGCAAGTGATCACATGAATACCTGCCACTAGTCGCAGCTAATCGCCCGTTTGTGTACCATTAGTCGTAGGTAATCGCACATTTGCCCACCACTTTCCACAGGTGATCGCACGACAGGCTGCGACTTGTCTTAGGTGAACGTGCACTAGTGGTACGATTTGTGGCTGGTATTCGTGCGATTACCTACGACAAGTGGCAAGCAGGTCGTACAAGTGTGACCATACAGCATAAATCGTGCGAGTTACTTGTGACCTGGCTGCGGAGGCCCTTGTCGTACGATTCATTTGATCGCAGGTAGTCGCAACTGCTAGTGTGACCAGGGCCTAACAGAGAGGGGAACATGCCTCAAGTGTCATCAAACATATACTTCATTTACAACTACATTCATACACGTCTAGTAGTATTAAAGAAAGCTGATGGTTGTGTGAAGAAAGAAATATAATCATGTCATAATCATATGTAGCTGTCAGCATTAGCACCAATATCACTATATCACCTTAACTGCCAGCAACAACATCATCACCACAATTGCCATCATAATCATAATCATTACCATCATCACCACCACCATTAGCAACCCAATCATCATCTCTATCATTACCATCATCACCACCACCATTAGCAACCCAATCATCATCTCTATCACGATGGTATCATGTTCAGCACCAGCACCAACACTATCTTCATTACCACATGTTCAGTGTACCACCACTAATTTGCTTCCATCATTAACATCACCAAACAACATCACTGACACAGCCAACATCCACCATCATCGTCACCATCACTATTAGCATCACCATTATCAGCATCAGCATCTAACCAACTTTTTCACCAAACCATCAATATTATTAGCATCATCATCACCATCTGATCATCATCATCATCATCACCATTATAAACACCATCACTATTGTTATCTACATTAGCATCAGCACCATCATCAATATACAATCTCTTCCACCAATACCATTAATGCTATTGAAACCTTTATCTTTGTCATCCTCTTCATCATCATCATCAACCATCATACATATCATCATTTACCCATCTCTTCCGCCAATACCATCAATGTCATTGAAACCTCTATCATCATCATCATTATCATCATCAATATCATTATCATTATTGTCATCATCATCATCATCAATATCCTCTATCATCATCATCATTATCATCATCAATATCATTATCATTATTGTCATCATCATCATCATCAATATCATTATTGTCATCATCATCATCATCATCATCATCATAATTATTGTCTTCATCATTGTCCTCATGAACAAGGTTCTGAACATCTGAGATGCCTACCTGTAAATAGTACATCACCCCCATCTAGTGTGGCACCCTCTTCTTCTGACATGTCTACAATCTTCTGACCAAGGTCAAATGAAAGAACTCGCCTCACAACATCAACCTGCAAAATACAACAAAACATGGACACGTTATAATCAGCTCAAATTGACTGAAGTCTGCAGTTATTTCTAAAGCTTGTTTCTTAAAGGTTAGTGACATGATTGGGAACACTTGAAAATGTCTCGAGAACCAAATGAGTTGAAATGTATACCAACTATACACTAGCTGGAGTGGATCTCCCAGCTGGAAGGATTTGTCTTTAATTTGTTTACTTAAGGAGAATGAAGCATGAACATAATAGTATTTCATTTTTTTCCGGGTATGATAAAAATAAGACCCATAGAGCCACACAGCAGGTTTGCCTGCCACGAGGGACAATAGACATTAGTTATTCCAGAATGAGTCAACATTTGACTACAAGATTTTCACAGGAGAATCCTTGCATAGTTTACTTGATTCTAGAGTAGTTTCAGCCCAAGTTGAGGACTAACCCAATCATGTCATTTACCTTTAAGACCAAACTGAGAAATTTCATCACTTGGAACCTGCAACGTGAATGATAATCTTCAAGCATGAACACACCAACACTTTTCTTCTCGGGAGCCCCAAGAGAAATGAGTATAATAGAATATAAAGGTACACAACAAATTTGTCTGTCACAAGGCATAACGATGCTATTCATTTTAACAACAAAACAGTAGCACATTATAATCAACTCAAATTGACTGAAGTCTGCAGTTATTTCTAAAGCTTGTTTTTTAAGACCAAACTGAGAAATTTCATCACTTGGAACTGGCAACGTGAATGATAATCTTAAGCTTTCTCATGAGAAAAAGGAAACACTCTGTACAAGTATTGTACATTCTGCTTAATTTGGAAGATATTGTTTCTCTATTAAACAGGAGTTACTCAATGAGTGCTGCAAGCATATTTCCAATGCAGGACTTCAGATATCACCTCCAATAATAGCAGAGACAAGATCTAGTATTGGATGTTTACTCACACTATTGGGAGAAATAAAAAAATCCCTTCAGAAACTGGTTGAAAGATATAATATGGTACACCAGCCGGAGTGTACTTCCAGGCTGGAATGATTTATCTTTAATTTTGTTTGCTTCAGGAGAATCAAGCATGAACACACCAACACCTTTTTTTTCCTCAAGAGCCCCATGAAAAATTAACAGAATATAAAGGTACAAACAAATTTGTCCGTCACAAGGCATACTGATGCTATTTATTTTAAAATGAGTTAACTTTTAACAAAAAAAATTAACTGTAGAATCCTTGTTTTGTTTTGTTTTATTATTTCAGATTAGTTTTTCCCTAAGTTGTGGACTACCTCAAATCATGTCATTTACTGTATACGCCATATATTTCGCGTCCGTATATTTTCGCAATTTTGCTTCAAGACGGGGAATTCGCAAGCGAATATTTTTGCGATTTTATTGTATTTACATTTACTTTGTACACAAATGTCAGGAGGTGAAAATTTTCGCATTCAGTAAGTCGCGAAATTCGCGAAAATAAAACCACTGCGAAATATTCAGCGTATACAGTACCTTTAAAGACATTTTTGAAGTACAGTTGTTTAAGCATTTTTATATTTACTGGATACATTAACAGTGCTTTTAATATTTACTCCCAGCTCAGGTTGCTAGGAAATCTCATTTCTTTTTTTTTTACATTTTCATGAAAATATGATAACCAGTTACTGTAGAGTTGAAGTATCTCCTAATGTATGTATTCCTCACAGCTCATACAAGATGCAACCTTACAGGAACAGGTCAAGGCCGTGCCAATAATTCATCAAGAGAATAATGAGAAACCTACTACTGCTGTCTACTAATAAGAGACATATGTGGCCTTCCCATCATTTCTCACACATGTGAATTAACCCTTGCAATTCCACAGACACGAGTTATAGGTACTTATGGCTAATAGCCACACCCGTCTATTATTTGAAACCAGTCAAGTGAATCAACCATCTGTGAATTCTTTCATGGGAGTGAATAGAAATATTATTTCTGATGGTATGAAAACACAAATCAAATGAAAATGAACACCACAAAATTTATGACACAGGAATTTCTATCACAAGTATTATCTGTTACTGCATATCATGAAAGAAAAAACCACTAAAAACTAGTCAACAAGTACTTGTATGTATATGTATGCATTCTACAGTTTGATACTCCTACAGAATGCATTTTACTGTTTCCTGTCAAAACAAACAAACAAACGATCACAATTGTTAAAGTGATAGGCTAACATTGTGGAGCTTCAATTTAAAAAATTGTCAAACTTTGATATCTGAGCTACATAGTAGTGTTCAAATGGACAAATAAACACCCTAGGATACAAAAGTTTGGAAAGTTACACTGCCAATGGCAAGTTATACATGAATAAACAATAAAACTCGGGGCGAGTTTTATTAACCCAGGTGTACACACAGTAAGTCTATGGGAGGAAATGGGCAAATGAATCTGGTCAACTTACGATTTTCACTTTTTTAAAGCACTAAACAATCATTTTGAAATACAATTTTTTCAGGGCTTCATTTTTAGACCTCATCAAAGACACTGGTAGCATGGGGAATCATGTGGCTCAGATTTTTTTAACTGTGGTAAATGTTAGCCAATACCTTTAACCAGTCATTGTTATCTGACCTGTGTGGTGTCCATATTACATATTGGGAACTACTTCATTCAGGATCCAAGGGGTTAATTCAAAGAGACAATCAAATAGCACATCCAACTTTAAGCTTGAGGTGTAGGGTACATACTGTACATTACATAGTTACATGCTGCACTAAAAATCACATTTTCTTCCCATATACATGTACTGTCAAGGAGGATTTGCATATGTACACACAATCATTAACATATAATGCATAGTTGGAGACATTGCCTTTCCACCCTAATCACTCATGATTGATTTAATTGATTCCTGCATGTCTTCACAATCATAATTAATTAATTCACTGTTTTCTAGGAGCAGGCGACAGTAGGATTGACCTTTGCCCTGCCGACCTTTCTAACAAACATATAATGTACATGAACTTGTGCCGACTGCTGTAAGAGACATAGAAATACACGGTATCACAGAATCAATGTTACAGGAGCAATACTTGAAACACAGACAAATTTAAAGTCATCTGCACTTACTATGATTGCATACTTGCATGCAAAGACTTAAACAAAATTGCTCTGATCAAAATAGCTTATTGACACTGCACATGGCATTGTTAGTTTAGACGCTTGAAGCAGCGTTTGTTGGCATTTGATGTTTGTTCACTCCTGATCATGTGTAGTTTAACAGGTGCAAGTACTTCATTCTCATTTCTTCGTTCTTGACAGAATTTAAAACAAATTTGTCAGTTGCCCCAACGGAACACGGGTGGTGAAGAAGGCATAACTCTTGTGAAAATATTGATATTAAAACACAAAGTGTAACATTGTGGTGGTTCGATAAAAAAAATGTAAAATTTGATATCTGAGCTACATGATAGTGCCTGAGTCGCAATACAAAATGCACCCATTGGTAAGATACCGGTATGTAATAAATGGTAAATCTGTTAATTACAGGGAGAAGGCACGCGCAACTAACAGGCATAAGTTAAGAAAACATTTGAGTTCTTGCCAACAATCAGATCGCACGTACACATTGCTGAAACTGACCAAGCATGACCGATGCATGCACCCGACATGTGTTAGTCACGCGCGCAGTAATTTATGCACTGTTTGAATCGATAAGCTCTCCCCCCTATGACTGTTTCTGGCAAGTTTATCTTAAGACAAGGCTTGCAAAGACATTAAATAAACACAAATTAACTAATTTATAGGCCTTGCTAAGTGTGAGTGTCACACAATAGCCTTATTTAGGCTGTATTTATCACCATATACCATAATTCTCACAATACTCTCAATCCCTCTTTATTTCTTAACTTATGCCTGTTAGTTGCTGGTGCCTTCTCCCTTTAAGCATCGTCCAACTATTAATTGCAACACCACCTATGGAAGGAAATAGACATGGCAAAAGTAGGTTCACTGGTTAAAAGCATTAATTATTGTTTAGCAAGTACAAATTTAGTCATGGATCATGTACGGTTATGCTGCAAAAATAATCAAAAGTATTGTAACACCCTGTATATTTTAGCACACATCTTGCAGGACCAGAAACCCACAGCTTAACTAACAAATCCCTAAAAGTTAATTCATACATAAAAAACTGACACATACAGTACATGTTAGAATCAAATTGATCAAGAACAAATATTCAATGGCTCAAGATCTTGCTCATAAGTTCATCAAGTACTGGATATATTTCTTCATTCTACAGATAATATTGACACATCAATGAAAAATTGATCTTCCCATTTCCCGTTCCAGCGATGCAAGATATGCTAATGAAGTGGATGAATATCGCCAGCAGGGGATCCCAGGATCCCAGGATCCACCAGCTCTATTTATCCACTGCTGTCAGACTCTCTGGGGTTATCTCCTTGGAAAGTCAACATGGCCCCAGTGGGTTATCCAGACGTTTCCCTGTTTATGGACACCAGGTCACAGATAAGACAAACCACCACAGTGCACCCTCATGCACACACAGATGTAGACACACACACACATACATACCTACACACATATAGACACACATACATGGTGTGTACACACACTCATACAGACTATACAGACATACATACACCCAAATAATCATGTGTATACCCAAAAGACAACACATGTACACACATATACATACACTGTGGAGTGTGTCAGACACAGCAACAGACACACAGAGACACAAACACCGACACAGATAAATATAAGAGAACCTGCATGGACACACACATAGACAAATATACACACACCAAACACACACACCACACACACACACACACACACACACACACACACACACAGCACACACACACACACACACACCACACACACAACACAACACATACACACACACCCATATATTTTCTTCTGATTTATATGTACAGTGTACATGAAGTTCCATGGATATTGTGACTACATGTACAGTATGTATTCAAGTATACAAGATCTACTGAAGATGTTAACATGTAACAATGTTGACCTGGTGAAATACCTGTACGCCCAGGATACAAACAACTGGGAAGGGGGGGGGGGGTTAGTGACAGTGGGAACCAACCACTGATACGTTCCATTATTCTCCCAAAACTATATACATTCCAACCTGTCTTAACCATTGGAGATGACTTGATTTCAATAACAATGCATTTCATAGTGTTGCACGACTAAGTCGCGAAAAGTCGTAGTCGGCGACTATGTGTAGATAGTCGCGACTACGACTATCGCAACGCAATAGTCGACTTTTTATGACATGTCAATTTGTATCAAAAACTGAGTCAAAAGACGTAAAAATTGAACAGAGCTACCATCATTTATCTACCATTTGTGGCAGAAATGAATCCCTACCTCTCTTTGATCGCAAATCAAACAGAACTGCCAAAATGTATTTGGATCAGCCTATAATCGTGCAATTGCTATCATGCATATGTGTTGCCGTACAGTTGCACTCACTGCGACGACTCCGACTGCAACACCCATGCACCCCACACACCAATCATAAACACACTAAGACGTTGAACACCGATAGTCGACTAATAGTCGTAGTCGCGACTATTGTGGGCGACTAGTCGACTCTCTAAAATGCTGAAGTCGTGCAACACT
>JZLH01S0188762.1:73658-100520 GCA_001188425.1 Eucidaris tribuloides | reverse complement strand
AATTTGCTTTCATGGGAGTGAATAGAAATATTATTTCTGATGGTTGAAAACACAAATCATGAAAATGAACACCACAAAATTTTATGAACAGGAATTTCTATCACAAGTATTATCTGTTACTGACATATCATGAAAGAAAAAAACCACTAAAACTAGTTCAAACAAGTACTTGTATGTATGTATGCATTCTACAGTTTGATACTCCTTACAGATGCATTTTACTGTTCTGTCAAAACAAACAAAACAAAACGATCACAATTGTAAAGTGATAGGCTAACATCTGTGGAGCTTCAATTTAAAAAAATTGTCAAAACTTTGATATCTGAGTACATGAGTAGTGTTTCAAATGGACAAAATAACATCCTAGGAATACAATAAGTTTGGAAAGTTTACACTGCCAATGGCCAAGTTATACAGAATAAACAATAAAACTCGCGGGGGGAGTTTATTAACCAGGTGTACACACAGTAAGTCTATGGGAGGAAATGGCGCAAATGAATCTGGTCAACTTACGATTTTCACTTTTTAAAGCACTAAACAAATCATTTTGAAATACAATTTTTTCAGGGCTCATCTTTAACCTCATCAAGGAACACTTGGTAGCGATGGGAATCATGTGGCCTCAGATTTTTTTTAACTGCTGGTAAATCGGTTAGCCAATACCTTTAACCAGTCATTGGTTATTCTGACCTTTGTGGTCCATATTACATATTGGGAAATACTTACATTCAGGATCCAAGGGACGCGTTAATTAAACAAAGAGACAATGCAAATAGCCACATCCAACTTTAAGCTTGAGGTGCTAGGTACATTACTGTACATTACATAGTTACATGCTGCCACTAAACAATCACATTTCTTCCCATATACATGTCATGTCAAGGATGGATTTGCATATGTACACACAATCATTAACATATAATGCATAGTTGGAGACATTGCCTTCCACCCTAATCACTCATGATTGATTTATATTCCTGCATGTCTTTCACAATCATCAATTAATTAATTCACTGTTTTCTACGGAGCACGGCGACAGAGGCCATGCACCTTTGCCCTGCCGCCCGACCTTTCTAACAAACATTATAATGTACATGAATTGCTGCCCGACTGCTGTAAGAGACATAGAAAACTACACGGTATCACAGAATCAATGTTACAGGAGCAATACTTGAAACACAGACAATTTTAAAGTCATCCTGCACTTACTATGATTGCATACTTGCACTGCAAAGACTTAAACAAAATTGCTCTGATCAAAATAGCTTATTGACACTGCCACATGGCATTGTTTAGTTTGACGCTTGAAGCAGCGTTTGTTGGCATTGATGTTTGTTCACTTCCTGATCATGTTGTAGTTTTTAACAGGCTGCAAGTACTTCATTCTCATTTCTTCGTTCCTTGAAAAAATTTAAAACAAAATTTGTCAGTTGCACCCAACGGAACACGGGAGTGGTGAAGAAGGCATAACTCTTGTGAAAATATTGATATTAAAACACAAGAAGTGTAACATTGTGGTGCGTTCGATAAAAAAAAAATGTAAAATTTTTGTATTATTACTGAGCTACATGTTAGTGCCTGATCGCAATAACAAAATGCACCCAATTGGTAGATAACCGCCGTAGTGTAAAATGTTTAACTCGTTAATTACAGGGAAGAATGGCCACGCGCAACTAACAGTGCATGAAGTTAAGAAAACATTTGAGTTCTTGCCAACAATCAGTCGCAGTACACATTGCCTGAAACTGACCAAGCATGACCGATGCATGCCACCCGACATGTGTTAGTCACGCCGCGAGTAATGTATGCACTGTTTGAATCGATTAAGCTCCTCCCCCCATGATGTTTCTGGCTAAGTTTTATCTTAAGACAAGGCTTGCAAAGACATTAAAATAAACACAAATTAACTAATTTATAGGGGCCTTGCTAAGTGTGAGTGTCACACAATAGCCCCTTATTTAGCTGTATTTATCACCATATACCCATAATTCTGCACAATACTCTCAATTCCCTCTTTATTCTTAAACTTATGCCCATGTTAGTTGGCTGGTCCTTCTTCCCTTTAGCATCCGTCCAAACTATTAATTTTGCAGACACACCCACCTATGGAAGGAAATAGACATGGCAAAAGTTAGGGTTTCACTTGGTTAAAAAGCATTAATTTATTTGTTTTAGACAGTTACAAATTTAGTCATGGACCATGTACGGATTATTGCCTGCCAAAAATAATCAAAAGTATTGTTACACCCTGTATAATTTTAGCACACATCTTGCAGGACCAGAAACCACAGCTTAATAACAAATCCCTAAAATAGTTTTTAAATTTCATACATAAAAACATGTACACATACAGTACATGTTAGAATCAAATTGATAAAGAAACAAATATTCAATGGGCCATCAAGATCTTGCTCATAAGTTCATCAGTAGTACTATGATACTATTTTTCTTCATTCTACAGATAATATTGACCAATCAATGAAAAATTGATCTCCCATTTCCCGTTCCAGCGAATGCAAGATATGCTAATGAAGTGGCCATGAAATTATTCGCCAGCAGGGGGATCCCAGGATCCAGGATTCCCACCAGCTCTATTTATCCAACTTGCTGTCAGACTCTCTGGGGTTATCTCCTTGGAAAGTCAACATGGCCCCCAGTGGGTTATCCAGAGTTTCCCTGTTTATGGCACACCAGGTCACAGATAAACAAACCCCCAGTGCACCCTCATGCACACACAGATGTAAACACACACACACATACATACACACACATATAGACACACATAATGTGTGTTACACACACTCATACAGACTATCAAACATACATACACCCAAATATACATTGTGTAATACCAAAGACACAAACATTGTACACACATATACATACACTGTGGAGTGGTGGCAGACACAGCAAACAGACACACAGAGACACCAAACACCCACACAGATAAATATACAGAGAACCTGCATGGACACACCACATAGACAAATATACACACACACACAACACCCACACACACACACACACACACACACACACAGACACACACACACACACACACACACACACAGCACACACACACACACACACATACACACACACCCTCAATATATTTCTTCTGATTTATAAATGTACAGATGTAATGAAGTTTCATGGATTTAATGTGTACTACATGTACAGTATTGTATTTCAAGTATACAAGATATACTGAAGATGTTACATGTAACAATGTTGACCTGGTGAAATACCTGTACGCACAGGATACTAACAATGGGAAGGGGGGGGGTTAGTTCGACAGTGGGGAACGCAACTACTGATACGTTCCATTATTCTCCCAAAATATACTACATTCCAACCTGTCTATACCCATTGGAGATGACTTGAATTTCAATACATGCATTTAGTGTTGCACGACTAAGCTCGCCATGCAGAAGAAGTGCGTTAGTCCGTGCGACTATGTGTGATAGGTACCCCGCGACTACGACTATCGGCAAACGGCAATAGGTCGACTTTTATGACATTCAATTCTGTTATAAAAACTGAGTCAAAAGCACGTAAAATTGACAGAGCTACCAATCATTTATCTACCATTTTTGGGCATGAATATAATCCCTACCTCTCTTTGATCGCAAATCAAACAGAACTGCAAAATGTATTTGGATCAGCCTATAATCGTGCAATGCTATCATGCATATGTGTTGCCGTACACGGTTGCACTCACTGCGACTCCGACTGCGCAACACCCATGCACCCCACACACCAATCATAAAACACACTAGACGTTGAACACTCGATAGTCGACTAATAGTCGTAGTCGGCGACTATTGGTGGGCGACTAGTCCGACTCTGCTCAAAATGCTGAAGTCGTGCAACACTAATAGCATTCTCTATACACCCGTACCAAGACATCTCATTCTGAGTCTCAAACATAAAGGTCCATCCATACAGAAAGACACACCACCCATTCTCAGAGAGAGAAGAGAGAGAGAAGAAAAGTAACAAAATGGGACAGTTGGGAGTCTTCAGGTTTTCAACCATTAAAGGTGTTCTTCTGTCCTTATTATCTCCCATACAAACCTGACATATTAATGTTTCACTGTCAGGGCAGGGGAAATAGCACCCTCTTTTTTTCCAAATGAAAAAAAAAGTAAACAGCCTGACTTGTTTGATAAATTCTGCATAATTTTCTTTTGCACTGTGTACATGTATGTCAGCAGTTTAATTGTATTAAATAAGTGCCTGCAGGTACATGTACAGTGAAAATAAATTTGACATGTTAGTAAAAATCTATAGTTGACAACAACCTGGTATCAAAGAAACCTAAACAAAAAAAATGACTTTATAATGTGGATATCTGTTCAGTGTCATTGATTAGTGCTAAATATTTTTGCACACTGCTCACATCAATTCCAGATTAAGAAGGTGGTGCATATGGACTCTGAGCAACATGAAGTAAAGCACAGACCAACATTTATTGCTACATTTCTACATGTACACAATACTGCCCCTACTGTAGCAGTGCATTACCCACACCACTCTACCCGACTGTCTCTCTGTTTCAACTGCCTCTGGGCACATTTTATGAAGAAACTCAGAAAAAAATTATATTACAAACAGAGCCAGACCACAGTTGTTGAACACTTGTTACGAAACACACCACTCCTTCACTGTCAGTATAGCTGCTAAATATAGATAATTTAATAATGAAAGCAACAAATAATAAATGAAATGAAGATGGTAAGATGAATCGTTTCTCCCTGTGGAACGGCGTCGGTGGCTATGTATCACACTGCATGTTTTTCTGAGTTTAAATAAAGTTGTCATCTGGAGCAAGGAAAGCCAGAATCATCCAAGCTGTCTTAGATGATGCATGTTGCAATAAAAGATTATTGTCTGAGCATTTTTGTTGTCACATTCAGGTCTGATAGAAACATTTTATCTGATATGAGGTGGAATTTTTTTAATGCATATGAGATGATACTAGTATCTCAATATGCAATAAAAAAGGAGTAGTTCAATGTATTTTGTGTCAATGTGGACAACACAATCTCATATACATACATGTATACCTGCATAAACCTGCTGGCATTAATATACAATTCTAGGTCAAGGACTAATTTACTTGCAATCAAATGAAACATGGCTTTTTTTACTCCCCCCTCCTCACCAAAACGCTATTTTCTTTCAACCATTAATAATCAGGAAAAGTGTTTATCATGGTATATTTGTTTGCCATGACAGTTACAGTACTTTGATGCTAGACCAACATGTAACTATAATTCTAACATTCTTCCTTAAAGGTAAATGACATGATCGGGGGTAGTCCTCAACTTGGGCTGAAACTACATGTACTCTAGAATCAAGTAAACTATGGAAGGATTTTCCTGTGAAAATCTTGTATTCAATACGTTGACTCGCTCATGGCAGGCAAACCTAGCTGTCTTGTGGCTCTCTATGGTCCTATTTTTAATGCCCCGATAAAATTAAAATACTAGTATGTTTATGCTTTGATTCTCCTTAAATAAACAAAATTAGAGACAAATCCTAACCAGCTGGGAGATCCATTCCAGCTGGAGTATAGTTGGTATATATTTCAACTCATTTGTCACTCATCATGTCACTAGCCTTTAACATTTCCTTTTCTTAAAAAGTGCATTAGAGATGTATTTGGTAGTAATACACTACAAATAAGCATTGTGGTATTATTATTTATTAATGTTTATCATTATTATCATTATTATTATTATTACTACTATTATTATTATTATTAGCTTCAATCCCAATCCTAACCGAAGCAAATATCATATAATAACCACTATTGTTGTTTGATAACATGATGAATTACTCCTCAAACAATCTTACTTTGTGAAAGACAGTTTGACAGGGCTTTGATTCTGGCAGGATCTTTTATTCAGACAAAACACAGACTGTTTTCTTCTTCACAGGAATGGATTGAAGCACTAAGCTGATATAATCCACTTTTTGTAAATTCTGACATCTTTTTTGGTGGAGAAGCTGTTAGATCAGATAAGATTTTCTGTTGTTCATAAGTATATAATTGTTATTTTTTCCAGAACTCAAACTATATTAAAAAGTGTACACAATAAACAATGCAGCAATCCTAGATATGAGAGAACTCCGACTGATTTCTCCCTTTAATGGTGTAGATATCACTGATCTCCTTGCCCATTATATTGCCAATATGACATACTAAATGAACTCATTCCGCAGCAGAGGTCCCGCCATGCTAGCCAAATTGACAAAACTTGTAACAGAAGACTGTGGAATATAGATTGAGAGCGTATCTTCGTATCGCCATAGCGATGAGCAGCGCTGGGTACATCATCTATTCCAGATGAGCGCGGCATGTTTGTAGGAGTAGAGGCTTTGAGCAAGGAAAAAAGGCATGTTAGTTTGGTTATTGAGTGTGCACTGAGTGGGTGGATAAGAAGTACAATTAGTGTATCATGCAGGACACTTTACATGTGTTGGTATGTGTTAAGTGTGTAGTACAGTAGGTGTATGGTGTGTGTTTGTCTGTGTGTGCATGCATTGTTTGGGTGTGTTTGCGGCATTGGTGTGCATATGAGTGTGTGTTTTGTATATAAATATTGAACAATCAAGCAGGATTAAATTCATGTTTGTATCCTTATATGATACCGACCATAGCAATTGACTCATGTGTATGCATTAAAAACTTGCCAGCCAGAAAAACCTTAAATCTGAGTGAGAGACACAATTATCAAATGCATACATGTATTAAACCTTTGCATACACCAATATTTACTTGTTTCAAAACAATACAGATTGCAATACTTTAATGTTTATGACGATAACATGGCATAAACTTGAGTAATTATTCAACTTGCATTACTTTAAGTATTAATTGTAACTTCTCAACCATTAAACCATTGGGAGACTAAGTACGAGTTAACTCGTGTTTCGGAGTCTATGGGAAAGGCGTGTTTATAGCAAAATCAATCGTCTCCAACGGGTTAAAGCCCACACTTACAGGTCGATCAGACAAATTTTTCATCAAATGATAATTGTTTGGAGCGAAATATTTTTATTGTTTTAAATATCCGAGAATATTTAACGGTACCGTATGATACATTATCTATGAAAATGTAGGGGTTCCCCCTCCCAACATTTTACATTTTGAAGTAATTTCTTCACAAATGGAAGAGTTCAGAGCGATCAATTTCAAGGGATTGATAGATATTCATAGAATCTATATAAAAGCAATAATTGGAATTGAATTTCATTTTTGACCATCTAATAAAAAAATATACTTGGGCATTAAAAACACATTGGACTAACTTGATAAAACATAATTTTGCAACACTGGATGATCCTTAATATCAACAATGAATTCCTTTTATCTCCTGACGGCTTCAATCTTATTCATCACCTACACGTATATCTGTACTTGGAATTTTGTTAGAGTGCACATATACATGTATCATAAAACCTTCTGCATATTCATTTCATGTAATGTCTTCAAAACTGCAATCATAGTTACTTGAACTACACGGTACATGTGTTCACAAAGAAAATATTGCGTTTATATGATTGACTGTACATTACATGAACATGTAGGACCGTACATGTACACTATCTGACTACAACGTAGCTAACGCAAATTTATGACTGTACATGTACATATACACCACAATATGCATGCAGCCTCAATTTGGTTCAATTTACTGAAAATGGTCAGGATAATAATTACGAAAATGGGAAATTTCACTCAACGACAACACGGTGCGGAACAATAAAACAATTCTGAGCTAGATGAAAATGGACTTTCCAACGAGATTACTGTGGAAATCACTGGTAGAGTCATCCTTTCATCAAAATCTCATTAAATTACACATTTTACTTTCAACAGAACTGAAATACTGAAATGGCCACAGTGTGTGGAAAAGATCATGTTTCCGGTAATACCACTACATAATTTATTTGAGTGTGTGGTCGACGGCGGGGGAGGGGGATGGAGGGGAGGTTAAGGAGATGAATGAGAGATCTATATTGGACAAACAATGACTATACATGTAGAGAGAAGGGCTCCTGGATTAAAATCCTATTACCCTTCCCCCTCCTGTAATTTGTTGAGTTGTTGAAACATGCAGCACCTTATTACAACCTGATCATTTCACCTATCATTTCTTTGCATCATTCCCTGTTTAAAACAAAAAATACTTTTCAAATTGATTTGTATAAGACATGACCTTTGTCCCTGAACAACAACCCCTCACTCCCAACCCTTTTCACTCCTCAAAACTATTCTGCCTTACTTCAAGAGATGGTACGGTTAATTGGGACCCCCCCCCCCCCCATTCCCCCACTCCCAACACACACACACACACACACACACAACACACACAACACACACACACACACACACACACACACACACACACACACACACCACACACACACACACACACACCACACACAGCACACACACACACACACACACACACACACACACACACACACCAACACACACACATGCAGCACCTTATTACAACCTGATGACACCTACATGTATCATTTCTTTGGAGCATTCCCTGTAAAAAAAAAAAAATGTTGAGTTGTTTAAACATGCAGCATCTTATTACAACCCTGATCACTTCACCTATCATTTCTTTGGATCATTCCTATTTAAACAAAAAAATGCTTTTCAAGTTATTTGCATAAGACATGTCCTTTGTACATGTAGCAGACTGACAACACCTCCCTCACCCCATTTCACTCCTCATAACTATATCTGCCTACTTCAAACAGATGGCATGGTTAGTTGGAACCCCCCCCCCCACGGATTTGTAGGTATGCCACTGTGGGCAAACATGTTGTACCTGCATCAGCAAGGTCTCCTGATGGGCAATATACCATGCAGTTCAATGTAGTTTGTGTGTTCATGAATATCAGATTTATTTGATGTGTGAAGCAAGCACAATTAATTTGGTGATATTGCAGAGTGATGAAAGATGAAGTAATAACAATTTGCAAATCTTGTGGTGACAAGTTTATTGGCTATTCGCGAGCATAAAAACTGGAGTCAATATTCTGTATATGTAATCAGTGGATAAGAAAGACACCTGTACTGCGCAGCAAAGTGAACCAATTGCTTTCTTTTGTTGATGCACTCATTTTTTTTATATTATTCTAAAGTTGATATCTGATTTATTTCTGTATTAAATATACTCATCCAGAGGTCTATGGGAAATCATGTAACAGCAAAATCAAAGAGTCTTCAACGGTTTTAAATGTATTAATTCATTTTTTTTATTCATTTGTGTATATAATTATCTTTTTTAATTCATTTACTGTAAAGTGGAAATGTTCGCATGATTAATTTTCGCAATGCAGAGTTTAAGTTTGGTTGACATTTTGCATGCTTTTAATTTCACGGAGAACAAAACACAGAGCAAGCAACCACAAGCAGCACAATGCTGCCTCTCACCGGCCACATGTGCCAATCTGTATATAATACAAAAGGCACTGAAAGAGTAAAAAAAACAAAATGATTTAGCTTTGCAAACAAATATTCTGCGTTTGTTAAGTTTTCATGCTATCATCAGCGTGAGCAAAATGCTAGGAAAACTTTCACACACACGAAATATTCCATGTTTACAGTACTACTTTATCATCCGTCATTCATTCATTCATTCTGTTTTATTTTGACAGGATAGCTTTATCCATTCATCTTCTTGCTTGTTACATTTATTTATCTTTATTGAAAAAAATATCTAAACACTGCACAAAAAAATAAGTTCCCCCTTTTTGAAAATTCCATAACTTTTAACGAAATGGTTTGAGCAGAAATAATTTGGGCAGGAGTGTTTCTGCACTCATTGACTAACTTCTGTGTGAAAATGTGATTCATCACATCAAGTCATGTCATGAGTGAGCACGTAATAAAGGCAAACAAATATCACTTTTCAAAGTCACGAAGGGTCATTTTGAGGGATTTGTGATGCAGGATTTTGACAAATTCTCTGTTTCTGTTGAATAGATTAAAGAATATTAATGTTTAATCAGCTATCGTTTGACCCCCTGACAATTCTTTTGGCACTTTTCACATATTTACGCTTCAGTGAGCTCAATTTAAACATATTATATCCATCCTCAATTTGAAATTGTAAAATCCATTAAGTTTATTGAAAAAATTGAAATCCGATATTTTTCGGCAAAACGTATCTTTACACGTTGTATGGACATAAGAGGTTGTAACCATGTCAGGGTTCAAGTGGAGCACACTTTATAAATAAAAGCAAAAAATACCATTATTTTGGCATATAGAACTCCTGTGACTTTTGAAAAGTGACATGGCTGCCTTAATTCATGCTCACTTATGCATGGCTTGACGGATCAATCTTATTTCAGACACAGAGGTTAGTCCGTCAAGGAATGTGGAAATGTTCCCGCCAAGTTATTTTGCTAAAACTTATTTCATTAAAAAGTTATGGTATTTTGAACAAGGGGGAACTTACTTTTTGTGTAGTGTTTATTTTTTCTTGTTCATTATTCCTTAATTCATTCATTAATTTAATCATCTACAGGCCTATTATCTATTTTAAAAAAAGGATAACTTGCATGTAATTATTATGTTAATTAGCTACTTATGTATTTATTTTAGGGTTTATTCATATATCTATTTGGATTGATTACATGTATACATGTATATTATGTATATTTACTTTTATTCATTTAAATAATTTTCTCAGTCACAAAAACTCACATAAGAACCAAATCATACACACTGACAGGAAATACTGGCAAAAACCACAAATGCATTAGCCCATTGTGGGTTTACGTACACCGACATGCGATATGAATAAAGTGCCAGCACATGGGACATTGGGAGAGAAATCAATTATGGTGTACCACAATTAAACTGGAATCCACCACGCATCATGTCGAGTTAGCCTCTGCGGCCTTGCTTGCAATAACAAAAATGAAAGCAGGCAGCCACACAAGTGCAGTAGATTTGCACATTGACCATGGCATACTGTATAATCTACAATAGTTGGTGATATCTGGCAAAAACTCTATCCAAGATGATTTTTTCCCCCTTTAATTCCTATATTAATCACCTTTTAATGTTGTATTATATTCTACTTATTGTTGTTAGTTATGAGTATTATTATCATCATTATCCTTATTATTATTATTATTATTATTATGTATTATTGTTGTTGTTTTTGTTGTTGTTGTTGATGTTATCATTATATTTAGGTAAAGGCATGTGTTGGCTAATTAACGATTCCCGACCACCGGATCCATATCAATTAAAGTCAGTACAAGTGCAACTGCTAAAAAGATAATGTTACTTTAATTGTTATTATCAATTATCACCATTATTATTATTATTATCATTACCATCATCATTATTACTACTATTATTAATATCATCATCATCATTATTATTATCATCATTTTTATTACAGCCAGGTTTTTTTTTGTTTTTTTTTGGGGGGGGGTTGGGGAGTACTTGCCCCCTTATCCCCTATCAAATATGCAAGTGGTATTCATTTCAAAGGCCGACATTGTAGTGGTGTGGCACCAATTAATCATACTACTGCGAGTGTATGTAATATTCTCAATGAATATTATCCACTTCATTAATTAAGTACACATGAGATATTGATCTCAAATAAATGGTGCATTATCTCCCTGTCAAGGTACTTCACTGCACAATTCAATTAATCATGGAAGGTCATTATTAATTATATATCACCTTTAACTGAGCCCTCATCAATTATTTGTCGATGCCGCATCCTTGAACCAGCCGCAATTCAGTCTCGTTAATGATTTTTGCACTAAAACAGAGAGAGAGAGCTGCCATGGAGCTGTACGTATAGCTCCTTATCTACAGACTACAGAGTGCTGTAACCAGGTCAGCAAGTAAAAGAAAAACTAACACGTTTCTGTTGTCTCATCGCCTCTGCACACAATGGTCTACCAATACAAGAGGAGCGCTTTCAATGCATTAACGCCACCATGACCTTCAAGGGCTTCACAAACAGTGTCATCTGACGGGTACCATGTGCATGTCATGAGTAGTAATGTTCTTCAAACCACAGATACAGTAGTAAGAGTTCGACGCTAGCACTTGCCCACTTGCCATGGGCAAATAAAATTCATGTTGGGCAAGTAAAAGCTTAAAATGCCTAAGCTACTGTCAATAGACAATTGAACCATGTGCAGAGAGGACATGAACTATTGCACCAGTAACTATTAAATAAATGCCAATAATAATAAAGCATGACAGTAATACAATTTTTTTTCTTTTATTTCTATATTGGTAGAGGGACAGCCCTCACTAAATCACTCATAAAACTGATAGGTTTACATTCATATTTTCTAACAAATTTGGAAGGTTTTATCACAGTTTGTGTGCAAAATGGGAAAAACATTATCTCACACTTGTGGATATTTATTGTTTCAAAATATAATACATGTACCTTCAAAAAATTCATTCTTATTCTTAGCTTAAGAATATTAACGCTTTAGCCATTGAAGACTCTGTAGATAATGGCTTATGGTTCCCTGAAAGGTATAGCAATATTGCCCTCAACGTATACTAGAGCGCAATTAAAGTACGCGGCGGTTTCGGCAGTTTAGGGAGTAATAAGACGGGCGTGTTTGGGCGTTTCAGTGAACTACGGGTGTACAATCGATACTAAAGGCACATTTTATACGGAAGGGCGGTTTTGGGCAGTCTAGGAAGGTAATAAGAGGGGCGGTTTCGGGCGGTTCAGGTGGCTAAGGGTTAACAATGTTAAATACAATGACATTGTTAGAAAGGGTCTACTTTTATCTCAAACTTTGTAGCACACACATTTTTGTTCAACATGCATGTAAAAAGTAAGCTGTTTGAATTAACACTAAACTTTAATAAACGTTGTTCATATGTGGCATTGTTCAAAAGGCTTAGCACATTAAGAGTTAAAATATGCTGTTCCAATCAGTGTCACACAACAAGCTGTTAATCTGTTGAGACTAAGTATGGGATATCCGGGGGGGGGGGGGGGGGGGGCCAGTGCATTACAAGGTGTACACCATGCATGTGTGAAGAAACGAGTAAAAAGGTTGTATTTCACGAGTCGGGCGATGTACTCGCGTACATTGAAAGGGTGTCAAAATCGCCAAAATCAGGAAAAAAAGGTATACTTTTAACAGAATGTTACTTTAAAAGGGTATCTTTTCCAGACTTGAATACTTGCTTAGGGTATTCTGAGATGGACAGATGTTTAGGATCCATTTGAAAGTCCATACACGCGCATGGTGTACACCTTGTAATGACAGTGCCGCGCGCCCCTAGCCCTGACTCCGGGCATATGTGACCACCCCTGCCCGCACCGCCGCTGAGACCCCCCCCCGACGGGGGATATCTAGGGGCTGGGGTCGATGGAAAATGCATATTAGTATGCTGAAATCAAATCATCTTCAACGGGTTAACATCGCATTTTAGTGAAAGTGCCATTTTATTCTGAGTGTGATCACTTAATGTCACGGGCGCACATTTTCAAAAATGACCATTATTGAGGGCCCAAGGTCAGGAAAAAAGTGATTAGAAGGGTTGTTTCATGATTTATTGTGGAGGCTATCACTACAGCTGTTGAATAATGCTAAACTTTCCTTAGGCCTTCAATAATGGCCATTTTCAAATGTCCGTCCATGATACTAACTGATCACACTCTTCTGCATTGACAATGTACACGTACCTTTAGGAACAAACCCACTGAGACTGCTCTGGTTTTGCAAGTTTCAATGAGTGTACGATCAAATCATCTTACGTATGAAAACTGGATAGTTTATGGTGTTGTAACACTCAAGACAGCATAAGGGTGGGGAGGGGTACGTGGGGAAATCAGACCCCTTCCCATATCGTCACTACTGATTACTCATCTGATTAACGGGGGGAAACTACCTCTAGAAGAATTTTCTCCGACCGCTAATTATAGCCTACCCTCAGGACCAGATGTGTATTCCCAGCTCTGTACCATTGTCCACATATTTCCATCCCTGCACCAACACCTACTGGACATGACTGGTCATCACAGAACACTGACCGAGTGCCGTGGGAGTGTGACGTGTCAACTTTCACACCAACCCATTTTCCATTAGCACAATTTGGCACAGGCAAATGATGAAGTGAGGAAGGATGCCAAGACGGGCAGAAAATATGAAGGATGTGAGAATTTTACAGGAAATGACAGGAGTAACACTAAATCATGAGTAAAACTATGTAAATGCTACAATTACTGGCATTTTAATACTTCTAATGGAATCAAATTTATAACAGGAACAAGATTCTTCTTCTTTCGTGTCCATCATCCAAAGAAGAAGAATCCTGTTCCTGTTCTTGTACCAGGAAAAAGATAAGAAGATATCAACCCATTCAACCTATCCTATTACAAATCAATGAAAAATACTTAACTTTGAGCAGTGAGTACACATACATGTACACAGGTACATGTGATCATGATACCTATCTATATAATGTAGAAAAAATACATTCAGTACAAGTTTTAAGTTGCACTTCATCAAGGACACATAGTGAGTTTGGGCAAGGTTTTCACAACAGTATACAGCTACTACACTTAATGAGGATTAAAAAATTGAAACAAATTTAGAGAAACAACATGAAAGCTAATACTGAGCAATGGGTATGCCCTTTTTTTACATTTCAGTAAACAAAGAAGAGGAAGCCATACGAAGGCTGCTTTGACTGCAACCCTGAATCAAGATGAATCTACTCCGTCTAAACAACAGGAAATAATACCTGCACCGAACACAGAAACATTACAAAGCCGTTAAGACCGGGACGGATCACGATCTATTTATAGCTGCAACCTGTCCGAAGTCATCCTGCACTCACTCCATCCGTCCCAGAATCCACTTACAAATGGACTCAAGAAATTCACTCAGGCCCGATATTGCTGCCAAAAATATTGCCTTTTATTCCCCATTTTTGTGTCGACAGTCGCTCAAACATCCGCCCAAGCATGCAGTGATTTTTTTTTTACAAACCGCCTAAGGGGATGTGTGGAGTATTAGCAATAAATCTACGGAGTACAGTTTGTAAATATTGGCATTTTGAGAGAGATAGCAGTATAGGTTTCTGACACTAATGGTAGAAGTGTATTTCTACATTATATCCATAATGCACCCATTCTACGAATACAAACACAGGGTAATAGGTGTTTGTTTGGCAAGGTCCTGTGTTTCTTATTATAATTTAGTATTTCCATTCTTTTCCCAACTTGAGTGGAGTAGATACTTTTCACCTTTATTTCACTATACAAATTACTGAACAAGAACAAGATATTTTACTAGAAACAGCCCAGTACTGTGGAACTATATTCTGCAGTGTCTTCAGCAAAGAGGTCAATCAAAATTTACAAATGATCTATGTATTTCTGAATTACAAAAAAAAATACTGTGTAATGAGTAAATAAAAATAAACAGGAAAATGTGTATACCAGGTTTTCAGGACAAACTTTTGATGAAAATTTTGTAATTTATCTAGCAATAATATCACACAAAAGAGTGTAATTTTACAAATGCATCAGATCAGATACACTTTATAAACTGTGTATCAAATATACATGTATATCTAATAATGCACACTTGCAATTAAATTGCAATATATCAAAATGATCTGATTCATTATTATTATTTTTATGCTTCACTGCATCCACCCAGATGCAAACCACTGACATGTACTAATGAATTCCCTTAATTAAATTGGGATATCTACTACTAATTATAGCAAACACATAAATCAACGACTGCATGAGAACAAAAAAAAGATTACCCACAGCGCGATAACCCAATACACCCACACAAAAAATCAACTTTTGATGAAACACACAAAATGACAAGCAACCTGCACAACCCAGATCCATTCTGAACGATATATTGATCCGCCTCATGTTTTATGTCCCACTTTATATTCCGGCTGAATGTCAGTGCTTGTAACAGCACGTATATGTGTGCCGCGACAAATGAAAGCTTGATATGATCTCCGCAGGAGCAATGCATTCGGACTGATTGTGTAAAACGATATATTTCAACCTTTTCTCATTTCTTCATAACATGTCACCCGCATCTCTCCATATTCTGGCACGGCAATATAACCCCGTCCCTAGTGGGCTATCCACTTGCAGGAGATGAAGTATAATATCCCTCCCACCGATATGATGTGATTGTACTCTCAAAAAGCCACAGTTCCTACATTTGTGGTCATCTGCAAATGAAACCAAAAGTTTCACCGATAAGCAGACAGCCACAATTTCCGCTCTGTCGTTCTCATCTCTTGAAGTCACTACCTTTAACGAATACAGTGCATGGTATGTTCACAATCAATATCAATTTACATGTATGATATACGTGTAGAATTACATGTAAATGTGTTTAATGTATATGGAGTTGAATTGGACATTTTAAATATAAATCACATTTTGGTGACACTATTACAAATGGCTATTAGTATATAAGCAGACTTTGCTATGTGTAATTTATTGAGATGGTGGGGTTTGTCAGATTTCATGTACACAACGGGAATGTTTTCTTGTTCTACAGCTTGGTAGGTTTAAACGTGAGAGAGCGGTAGAAATAACACTTGTCACCGACACATGCTCCCTCGGGCCATGAACTTCTGGGGCAGAAAGAGTGTTCTGCGGTATCTGGGACAATGCTTCCCTAGGGAAATGGCTGAAACTACACAAATTATCATGCATGGGACTAACACCATCTCCACAGGCAGCCACAGCATTACTGACTGTATCCAGCACAAGGATTCTGCAACATTACCAATAAACATGAAAATGAATGAAAAAAATTAAAATAAATGAAGATAAAATTATATAAAAATATGAATACACAATGATTACAAATGAAATACATGTATAATAAAAGTAAAAATTGACTGAAGGAAAATTGATAAAAAAAAGGTTTCTAATGGTAAGACATTACTTTTCATACATTTTGATATGAGCATTTTCATTACTTTGATAAAACTGAAAGACAAATCATGACACGCTAGCTTCCAGACATACATGTACAAGTACAGTATGTATGCAGCTTCATCTCAGGCAAAGGGAGAACTTGACAAATCAGCTTGCGCGATTACTCAGGGCAAATTACGGCCGGGCAAGCAGAATAAAGAAACCCTTTCCTGTTTGGGCAAGTAAATCTCAAATTTACCTTCCTGACTGGGCATGCCAAAAAAAATAAATAAATAAAAAATCCTGAAGCCTGCAAAGGATGTACGATTACTTTATTCACTATATTACTATCTACAGTAGATAGCCAACACTCACAATACACATCTATGATGTATTTCGCATACATATATTTGGGGGATTTTATTTAAAAACAGGTGATTTGCAATTTTATTGCATTTCTTTTCACTTTGTACTGGTGAAATATAAAAAAGTGAAAAATGTTGTGTTTGGTAAGACACAAAATTTACGAAAATTAAATCACCACAAAATACTTAGCATAAACAATATACCGTTTTCCACAGTAACTAAAATGTGATTACATGCAAACATAGCTGCATTAAGCCATTGAACACAATTTGATTTCATCATAACACACATTTTCCATAGAACCCAACACAAGTTAACTCATAATTAGTCTCCAACGGGTTAAGTAACCTTTCATTTTAATTCAGTTGGGATGCATCCTGGGAACATTAGTGTGTTCTACCTGCACAATCCATCTTGTGCACAGTTAATTGATAGAAACACGGCCATGACTCTTTACAAGAATTTTGAATTCCAATCTCGTTGTCCTAGAAGGCTTGTTTTTTGGTATGTACAGTTGATAAAATGAGTGAAAATGTGTTTGCAATCAAAACTTGAAACCATGTGAAAAATGGTCCAAGTAAAGACACCTGTATGTGTCTCAAATTGTTTTTTGTACAATGTACATCGTCAGGAAGCAGCATAGGAAATACACTGGGGCGATGGGTGATTTAGCACACCAAATTAACAAAATAGCCCCCTAAATTCACTAAACTGCCCTCAACTTTCCTCATAAGTTCAATGTATTACATACTAAAATCACTACACTGGGTTTGAAAATTTGAAAAATAAATTATATTTCCTACCGTGACAGGAAGGGTTATTGTGTACCCGACCAATAAGAAGCAGGGTTTGAATATGACATGGTAAACTCACAGTGATATAATGCTTTGTCAAACGGTGAAAACAAACTCAAATCACATTTTCACTTGTAGTGTCATGGAAGTCATAACTGCACACCGATTAACGTCTTGCAATAAACTTTGTGGCCACATTGGGAATGGGTAGGGAATTCTCCTACCCCCTCCCATCCAAGAATGAATACTACTACTAAACTAAAACGCAAAATTTCAGAAAATGTCATAAATTCATTGAAATCTGCATGCTAAAAAACAAAAATATGAAAAAGCACAAAGAACCATGAACAAACTTCTTACATGTACAATACATGTAAAAATACTGTAGATCCTATCCAGTGATTCACAAATTACCATATTAGCTGGCTAATTCAGACAAGGCTCCCAGAATCCCTTGGGAGATGTGCCTCGCTTCACTTCCTCTGACAGCGATATCTCTCAACGTCCAAGTGTTAAACTCATTACTAGGATCATCGGTGGATGTAACACCTCTAGTGGTACACCAAGATGAGTAGCAGGGTGGGTGACGAAGAGCGGACTGCACATTTTTTATTTACACTATACAGCTTATATTCATTTAGCATACTTGTAAAGATCTTTGGTGCATGTGTACATACTTACAATTATATACCATGGGGAAGGGAAGTCTGATGTAAAAAGAAGGACAGTAGCTCTAATTCTAATTTAAAACAGAAAAAGGTATCTCATTTGATATGGTTGGGTGATTTTTAAGTCAATCAATCAAGTATAAATGTGTACAGTCATGGCATGAAATAAATATATTTAATCTAAGGTAATTGTGCATGATGTATGCATATGCATGAGACATTGATTCAGCTTATAACCAGCCAGTGTAAGTTTTTTTTTAATTTCAGTATTGTACTTCTTTAATTATCAGTCATATGTTACTGAAATGGCTGAGCTGTAGTGTAAAAAAATATATATATGCATGGCTGGAGTCCCTTTGCCCTGGAAGCTGGTAATTCTCAGGAGACCAGCCATCAAGCCATTTACAAGACTCAATAACCGGTGATCAATGGCTGGTAAATTAAAGGGACAATATTTGTCTGGCCCAGTCTGACCCAATGGCATAACCAGTGGTCTGTTGAAAGGGGAGGAGATTTACGGAGGCTACATGAACCTCTATCATCAACAATCTGAATGAGAGAGAAAACAAAATTGGAAAAAAAAGTGTGACATACCCATCATGTGTATCTTTCTCTTGTTTTTTTTTATTAGGTAGTTTTTTTTTTGGGGGGGGGGGAGGGGGCAAACCCCCTCCCCCACCAGTTACACACTACTGATGTCCACTGAAGATGAAACTGACATGATCATAATACAGCATCCACCTGTTCTTGATTCATACTACTGTCGAAGTCCAAATGTTGAATTTGAGGAAATTACCAAAATATAATGTAAAAAAAAGAGCAAAAGAGAACATAACTGTAGCAAGAAACAAAGCATTTATTTTTTTGCTCTTGACAACATGTGATACCTGCCTGGCCATCAGTCAAGACAAGTACTTCATTACTTGTAATTAGTTCACAATACCTAACCTGCAATGACAGGACATCAAACTCTTGTCAGCACGGTGGTTATGAGCCGGCCTTGACGAGTCAAACGATCCATGCGTGAAATTATAATTTCATGAAAGCAGGATCCTCCATGATGGATGCGTGTGGACGGGGATGAATGGATGCTTGATGAAGAAGCGACGAAATACGAAGGCCCAAATTAATACTGTACTTCTCTAAAGCCCAGTTACGTATGAAACCTGCCCCCCCCCCAAAAAAAAAAAAACCCTGCTTTCCAAGCATCATTGTAGAGTCTGGAAAATCATCTTATTGTTAATTTTGTTCACACCCAATCAAATAACTTAGTATTTCTACTAAACTACTTCCAAAACTACTATATTACAACTACATGTACTACTACTACTACTACTACTACTACTTCTACTACTACTACTACTGTTAATACTATTCTAATTCATTTGAAAGAGATACAGTGTAATAGCAGATAAACCTAACGCCAAAAGTACATCTACTACTTCTACTACTTCCACCACTACTACTATGACTACTATGTTTGTTTTCACTTACTATGCAAAAACACACACACACAAATTGGCAGTGATATTAAAGAGCACATACAGGCTGTAGTATTATTAGACAACATGAACTGTCACAACTTCATATTTAGTATGTGTTCTAGATGAATACAAATTAAATGTATTTGGGGACTAGCTGGTACCATTCTTGTCAGTTTGTAATAAATTTGGAACCAAATCCGCCACGCTTATTTAATTTGTCAGTGACCATGTTAAACGTAACTCACTTCTACTACAGCACAGTTCCACACTAAACACCTTAAACCCCCCCCCCCTTCCCCCATACAATACCAGACACAGAAACAAATGAAACACTATAAGTCAAGGGCCTGATAAATGAGAATCCCCAAAATCTGAATGCATGTAGGGAAAAATTGCCAGAGACACTGAAGTGATGCAATTAGCCCTAAATTTCCATCCATTTTTATGATTATGTTGTAATAAATCTGTCCGCTTGCACAATGCAGATGAGTCACTCCGTGGTCCCCAGGCAAAGCATGTATTATCATTATGAATGTATATATTTATGCGCTCTGAAGCTGCTGGGATATAGAGCGAGCTATCTTGATGCAGTTAAATGAAATGGCAAATTTATTGTGAAATATCCCAAACATATTAGCTCTCAACTCGATATAGTTATTAATGATTCACAGAATTCAGAGTGAAATATCGCTAACATTTCCATCAGTTCTCAACTTGTAACAGTTACAGCAAATTTATTGTGAAACATCACTAACATTTACAACAGATGAACTTAACTGTACAGTTATATATAACAGCAAATTTATTGTTAAATATCCCTTATCTTTGTATCAGCTCTGAACTTGGCATCACACACATTAAAGGGAGAAGGCACCGGCAACTAACAGGCATAAGTTAATAAAACATTTGAGTTCTTGCCAACCAATCAGATCGCACGTACACATTGCTGAAACTGACCAAGCATGACCGATGCATGCCACTTGACGTGTGTTAGTCACGCCGTAGTAATGTATGCTCTGTTTGAATCGATAAGCTCCTCCCCCTATGACTGTTTCTATCTTAAGATATCTTAAGATAAGGCTTGCAAAGACATAAAATAAACACAAATTAACTAATTTATAGGGCCTTGCTGAGTGTGAGTGTCACACAGTAGCCCTTATTTAGGCTGTCTTTATCACCATATACCATAATTCTCACAATACTCTCAATGCCTTTTTATTTCTTAACTTATGCCTGTTAGTTGCCGGTGCCTTCTCCCTTTAAATATAATGGCAAATTTAATCTAACCAGCTCTCTACTTCATTTAATAAGTTACATGTAAATGTAACATCAGATTGTGGCCTATTTCCGTTTTATACATGTAGGCCTGATAATTTGTAATGATATCTCTAAACTGCATATTAATCTGCCAAATGTATACCTTGATGTTCAGCAAATGCAAAATCTGTGAGAACCATGTGATCAATTTGAATCATGACAATTTTGCCCCATGGTGTTTTATTAAGTTAACAAAAGGGGGAAGGGAATTCACCCCCTGGATATGTCACTGTGTATGAACAACAGAACAGAATATTTCAATAAATTGATTTTATTTTCACACCAAGAAAGATATTCTATCTTTAAAAAAAATGTATGTCATAATGTGGCTACCTGGAAAACACCATGCGAAGACAAATTAGAATTCCTCAGCTGTCAAGTTACGTGATCACCTCAGATGTGAATGCTTAACAATCTTAAAAAATTTGGGAATAACACCCAGCCGAATGGAGAAAAACCTCATCTGGGTCCAGATAATGCATCAATTGTACAGCAATACACGACATATAATAACAACGATATGTATACATACGGCACATAAATTTCAGATGATGTCTGCATAAATGATTTCCTTATGAATATTGCAAGGATGCCAAGTGTGTAGCCTACATGTACAATGTACTTTTGCAGTTCTTTACACTGTACAGAAATCAGTGGTTTTTGTATTTGATATGTAGGGAGTTGACATAAATTATGTCGAGCAATATGTGGAGTTCATAATCCCCATGAAGTAGAGAGAAAGAAAGCTCTGGGTAACTACACAGTGCCACGGGATTGCTCACATGGCTGTGCACTACACATTTCAGAGCAATATCCGTCGGTTTATTATTTTTCGCATCTCAAAAAAATGAAGACCTACGGGGGACTCATCTGGAAGCGACAGGTCGGATTTTGGAGTCGTCAGGACTGGACTCATTAGCCATGTTCACGCAGCTTACTATCAACGATACAACATTTTCTTGTTTAACCACAAGTTTGTTCACACATACATGTACATGTAGCTTACTATTGATAAGACTTGAAATTTCTAGCAATGATAATAAAAAATGACATAAAACCAGGTAATGTAATGAATCACATGCCATGACCCCATTGTAGAGTAGCTTTGTCTTAACCCATTTCCTCTGAGATTCTGTAATGGCCATATATATTCAACCTGTAGCCTCCAAGAATCTGAACATCCCATAGAGTTAACACAGGGCACAACCAGTTCACATAGCCAAAGGGTTAACATACCACACATCCAGTTCAAATAACCAACTGGTTAATACCTATAGCCTAGTATCAGTGCAGACAGGGGTCAAGCTTCAGTGAGAGTAACTTCAAGAGACTAAATGACACCCCTTGGGAGATAATCCATCATTATAAAGCTACATGTATCTACAACTTACCCACAAGTAATATTATGGTTAAGAGTCATGTTAATTAAAAGTTGACTGACAGTTATTTAACTCCCAGTTATTGTCAAATCCTACCAAAGCCTTAAGATTGTAAGAACTGTCTGTTGTTACTTTGCAAGAATTTTATTAATACTTTCAAGCAGATTCATCTCAGCTTCTAGGGTGAACCATTTGACAGTCAAATTGAAGAAGAAAAAAACATTTTTCAAGAATTAAGTGATACTAAAACTGGTGGCTTTAACACAATCTTCTGAAATAGGAAGCTAGAGTAATTGCTTCAAGGGTTTTGTTAAAGCTTACAATACAATCCTAACCATTGGAACTAAAAGAAATATGGTGGGGCCCCCTTATCTTAAAATTAATGGCTTCCTCTACTTTTCAGACATTGAGTGTGTGGATGGAGGGGAGGGTGGGGGCTGATGACCAGGTATCAGAACCTCTCCCAAAGATTGATTTGCAAAACAGTGACATACATGTACATGCATAATTGTAACAATTAGGTTGACAAGATGTACACATGTATTCATGAATTGGTAATAATTTGTGAAACACAATTTGCTAGGAATTTAAAATGTAAAATGTACTATTCATAAATTTATCTCTAGTCTAGATGCACCTCATTCATTCTGTTACAAAATATAGAACATATACATGAACATGTACATGTACATGTACATGTAACATCAACCACTGATAGTACAATTCCTTTCTTTGAAAGCAATAATACAACTTATGAACTGGACCTAATTTTTAAAATGTCAAATATGTGCAGTATTGTCCATCTTTCTCTTCCATGAATGCAGTTAATAATTTGGCTGTCATTCATGTGGGAGACAGTACCTCTGCATGCATTGTCAACAGACCTACATAAATTTGAGACCCCTCCCTTTTGTTCTATCTATCTACATGTATCTATATATCTATTTATCTATCTCCTTATCTATCTACAGTATCTATCTTTCTATCTATCTATCTATCTATCTATCTATCTACATGTATCTATATATCTATTTGTCTATCTACTTATCTATCTACAGTATCTATCTATCTATCTCCCTATCTATCTGTATATATATCTATCTATCTATCTATCTACCTATCAGCCATTCCACGTAAGGGTCAACATCAAACTCAAAAATTGAAGTGAAGCAAGTGATTTTTTGTCACTTATGATTCAAAAGAGGAATATTGAAACCATCTAAATCTCAAAGATTTTTTAAAATAAAGCATTTTAGTAGGGCGGATAATGGAAAAATCGTGCAAATTGTGATACAAGCACCAAATTTGGCATGAGGGTTTTTATGGGTCTACTAAGCACATCTATCCGACGTGCCATTTGAAAATCCAAGATGGCGGCCATTTTCCAAGATGGCCGCCAAAATTAGCTTTTTGGGGCCTATTTTCCTATAGAAAACCATGTATCTATCCATATTATATGATCTTGGTGTCTATTTATATGTTTTATAGGTTTCTGAATTCATTCACCCCCTGGATATGTCACTGTGTATGAACAACAGAACAGAATATTTCAATAAATTGATTTTATTTTCACACCAAGAAAGATATTCTATCTTTAAAAAAAATGTATGTCATAATGTGGCTACCTGGAAAACACCATGACGAAGACAAATTAGAATTCCTCAGCTGTCAAGTTACGTGATCACCTCAGATGTGAATGCTTAACAATCTTAAAAAATTTGGGAATAACACCCAGCCAAATGGAGAAAAACCTCATCTGGTTTAGATAATGCATCAATTGTACAGCAGTACACGACATATAATAACAACGATATGTATACATACGGCACATAAATTTCAGATGATGTCTGCATAAATGATTTCCTTATAAATATTGCAAGGATGCCAAGTGTGTAGCCTACATGTACAATGTACTTTTGCAGTTCTTTACACTGTACAGAAATCAGTGGTTTTTGTATTTGATATGTAGGGAGTTGACATAAATTATGTCGAGCAATATGTGGAGTTCATAATCCCCATGAAGTAGAGAGAAAGAGAGCTCTGGGTAACTACACAGTGCCACGGGATTGCTCACATGGCTGTGCACTACACATTTCAGAGCAATATCCGTCGGTTTATTATTTTTCGCATCTCAAAAAAATGAAGACCTACGGGGGACTCATCTGGAAGTGACAGGTCGGATCTTGTAGTCAGAAGGACTGGACTCATTAGCCATGTTCACACAGCTTACTATCAATGATACAACATTTTCTTGTTTAAACACAAGTTTGTTCACACATACATGTAGCTTCCTATTGATGATAAGACTTGAAATTTCTAGCAATGATAATATAAAATGATATAAAACCAGGTAATGTAATGATCCACATGCTATGACCCCATTGTAGAGTAGCTCTGTCTTAACCCATTTCCTCTGAGATTCTGTAATGGCCATATTTAACCTGTAGCCTCCAAGATTCTGAACATCCCATAGAGTTAACACAGGGCACAACCAGTTCAAGTAGCCAATGGGTTAACATACGACATATCCGGTTCAAATAACCAACTGGTTAATACCAGTGAGTGTAACTTCAAGAGACTAAATGACACTCTGTGGGAGATAATCCATTATCATAAAGCTACATGTATGTATCTACAACTTACCCACAAGTAATATCATGGTTAAGAGTCATGTTAATTAAAAGTTGACAGACAGTTGTTTAACTCCCAGTTATTGTCAAATCCTACCAAAGCCTCAAGATTGTAAGAACTGTCTGTTGTTACTTTGCAAGAATTTTATTAATACTTTCAAGCAAATTCATCTCAGCTTCTAGGGTGAACAATTTGACAGTCAAATTGAAGAAAAAAACACATTTTTCAAGAATTAAGTGATACTAAAACTGGTGGCTTTAACACAATCTTCTGAAATAGGAAGCTACAGTGATTGCTTCAAGGGTTTTGTTAAAGCTTACAATACTATCCTAACCATTGGAACTAAAAGAAATACGGTGGGGCCCCCTTATCTTAAAATTAATGGCTTCCTCTACTTTTCAGACATTGAGTGTGTGGATGGAGGGGGGGGGGCGGCTGATGACCAGGTATCAGAACCTCTCCCAAAAGATTGATTTGCAAAACAGTGACATACATGTACATGCATAATTGTAACAATTAGATTGACAAGAGGTACACATGTATTCCTGAATTGGCAATAATTTGTGAAACACAATTTGCTAGGAATTTAACATGTAAAATGTACTATTCACAAATGTATCTCTAGATGCACCTCATTCATTCTGTTATAACATATAGAACATATACATGTACATGTAACATCAACCACTGATAGTACAATTCCTTTCTTTGAAAGCAATAATGCAACTTATGAACTGGACCTAATTTTTAAAATGTCAAATATGTGCAGTATTGTCCAACTTTCTCTTCCATGAATGCAGTTAATAATTTGGCTGTCATTCATGTGGGAGACAGTACCTCTACATGCATTGCCAACGGACCTACATAAATTTGAGACCCATCCCTTCTGTTCTATCTATCTATCTATCTATCTATCTACATGTATCTATATATCTATTTATCTATCTACTTATCTATCTACATTATCTATCTATCTATCCATCTATCCATCGAGCGAGCCGTATTATTTTAAATATTGATCCACGTTCTCATGTATCAAGTGAAGAAATACATAAGATTCTTGACTGGGATTCTCTCGCTACTAGAAGAACAAAACATCTTCTGCAATTAGTGTATAAGGCTTTAAATAGCCTTACTCCATCTTACGTAAGTGATTTTTTTCAATGTCAAGGAAACTGTATATTTATTACATTTTGAATAAATCTTTGTATTCCAAAACCAAGGAGTAATTATTGTAAACGAACAGTTTCTTACAGAAG
>JZLH01S0188762.1:32300-42673 GCA_001188425.1 Eucidaris tribuloides | reverse complement strand
GTACTGTGAATAATAAATTGAGCAAGATATTGCCATACAATTCATGATTTTAACTTTAGAAATGTTTCTTGAAATATGTGAAATGCATGTAATTAATTAATGCATGTAGAACAGACGATATGATGATGGAAATAGAACATGGATGAAACATGTCCATTTTATCCCATTTTCATGGGGCAAAATGGGCCCCTTGTCATACACATTATTTTAATTAATGAGGTAATTAATTTATTTGGGGAAAGTTAAGCTATTTGCATCACTATTATACTTCAGAACTAATTATGAGGGGAGCACAACTCATTATAGTTTGTTACAGCCTAGGATTTAATTAATTACACGTTGTTTCGAAAAGGGGCTCATTTTACCCCATTTTCATGGGGCAAAATGAGCCCCTTGTTGTAGTTATTAAACATCAATTAATATGCAAATGAGGAAAGTTAGTAACATTATTTCTACATGGTATTATTCCTAATACCTGCTACTATTACCTGTGGTATTATGATGTTCCAGCATGTTTTATTTAGGAAGATATTTTTAAAAATGTAAAAAAGGGGGCTCAAATTGCCCCCCTTTCCCCTAAACCTATGGTCAACAATTCTGGTCAGTAATTGGCTTTACACCAATGAGTGTTACCAAAAAACCAACTAATGAATGAAACAAATAATGTGAGAGCTACATGTATCTAAACAGTATCACTTACAAAGAATATTTTGGTCCATCCCTACATGAACTCTTGATCATTTATGATGCATCAAATCCATTGGGGTAGATGTACAGCACTCTAACTGATGTAATTATTATCATGAGCTGGCTACACTTCATTGCTACATGTGTGGTGCTAATGACACGTCTCATTCAGCAACACCTCTATGTCTGTGGGATTATATCTGTGGAGCCCAAGAATGGCTCTGTCAGTAACTACAATTTGCAGTTTATACTTCAAAGGAAAACTTTCCCCAAACATCAATTTTGCAGTTATTAAGTGAATGAAAGGGATTATTCAGAGAGGTGAAAATGTGATGTAATGGATTTTTCATTCGTGTCTCTCTCTCTCTCTTTCTCTCTCTGTAATTTAGACCGCAACTGCTGATCTATAATTTTTAACAAACATGTCAGAAAAAAATGAACCAGATGGGTTCCAATTCTAGTTCATTTTTTCTGGCAAGTTTGTTAAAAATTATAGATCAGCAGTTGCGATATAAAATACAGAGAGAGAGACCATTGAAAAATCTATTACATCGCATTAATTTTGCAGACGGCATGTGCAGCCAGAACATTTCTAGAAACCTGACAATGGAAGTTTGAGCGAATTTGAATATTTCAAAAAGTAAGAGAAATAAATCAGTATGTCATTCTGTGATTCTGCTTAAGTCTGTAATGTCAAACCACAACTACTTGCCATTGATTTTGAACACTATTTTAATTTTCAACAAAGCACTGACCTACATTTATCTCCTTGTAAATGGCAACATGTACATGTAATATTCCTCTTAGCCCTCACATACATGATAAACAGGGTAAACTACATTTCTCAAGAAAAAGGTCAATGGAGAGTTGTTCTGATACACAGAATTACAGATGCTATCATACAGATTATTTGTTGTTCAAATTTTTGAAAGATCATCACCTCAGTGGCTTAACCAAATTTGTTAAAGATATCATTGATTTCTGAAAAGTTGTGGATGAATTTTTGGGGAAAATTCTCAATTAAAATTTAAAGGTCCATTGTTGAGGCAGTACACTCTCCTGACTCAAATGACACAATGTGATCACCAGTGCTCCCCGTGTAATGCAACTTTAAGGGGTTAGATGTGAGACAGTACAGCACTGGTTTCCCTGTTGCACTCTCATAAAAACCTTGGGGCTGAAAAGTCAAGTTTTATGAAAGTAAGGGCTGACAAACTTCAAACAGAATGTTGACAAAACGTCTGGGTGGGGGGGGGAGGCCACGGACATTACAAATTTTAGGTCCTACACCATGCGCATAATTATCTGTCGATCTCAGAATATCCTAGACAAGTATTTGAGTCCAAAAAGATACCCTTTTCAAGTAAACCTTCTATTGAAAGTATACAATTTTTTCCTGATTTTGTCAATTTTGATACCCTTTTCATTGGCGCATACATCGCCCAACCGTGAAAAACAAACCTTTTTACGTGTTTTTCTTTTCACACGTGCATGGCGTATGCCTTGTAATGACAGTGCCCCCTTCCCCCCCCTTCCCCCACCCCCCCCCCCCGACTCAAATCTCATCAAAAATGGTTTCTTGTGCGAATCAAAAACACAATCCTCTCCATGGTTGCGACAGCGGGCCTTTAAAGCCCCTTGGAGACGTCAAGCACCATTCAAATGGAAATTTCAGCTGCCTCGTAGATGCATCAGAGACAATGTCAAGTCAAGTCTGAATGGAGGGTTACTGAGTCACATGAACGAACCTTGTTACTTGCAATTTGACCTGGGGCATAGCTTTCGCGATACCTTGATTGAATACATGTATGATTAATGGCAATCTGAGCAATATTATTGCCCACTAGCAAAACACATACATTTGAATGTGCGTAAACTTCGTAATGTACCTTTAGTGTTAACAATAACTCGTGGTTATTGTTGCTGTGTTTTTGTTTTGTTTTTGTTTTGTTTTTTTTGGGGGGGTATGAGGTGTAATGCAAAATTTCAAAATTGGCGGTGTGGCTGTTATGTCCAAATTTTTGGCATTTCTCAATATCAATCCACTTTAATGAGAAATGGAGATTTTGTTTTAAATTTTGTGGGGATATTACAGTATGTAGTCATAAGTTCCAAACAAAGGCCAATAATAATCATTCATTTTCTGGAATAATTCACTGAGTTTTTAATATATGAAATAGAGGGAGAATAGACAAACTGTGTCATACAGGACATAGATCTCTGTATCCAGAACAGCACACATATTGTTTGCCTCTATTTCAATCAAAATGGAGAAATAAATTATATGTAACTCTTGCTAGCAACTTGTGCTTTATCTTCTGAGTGCTGTAACGACATCGTAAATGAGTAACACTCAGAAATGTCAAAATATCCCCAATTTCAGTATGAAATCACCCTGTTGAGGGGAATTCCAGGCTGATAACAAGTTGCTATCAATCAAAGTAGAAAAATCAGAGGAATACGTCAGTGAAAGGAAAAAAAATGGACAGGTTAAATTATGATCATTGAAAATTGGTGACACTGTACTGACCTACATTTACATGTCCATAAATCTTTAACCTTTGATGAATGAATATAATTTATTTGCCTTATCTTTATGATGGCTTTTCCAGTTCAAGTTTAAGTTTATTTATTCAACACTTCACACACTGTTTATTAACCCGTTGAAGACAAAGCACAAGACATCTCATCTGGTCATGGGAAGGCAATGGAGGTGTCGTGGCTGAGCGGTAGAGCACTTGTCTCAATCTAAGGGTAGAGGGTTCAAGCCCAACACACGTTTGCCCTTCAGCAAGGCATTTTATCCACATCGCTGCTCTCTACCCAGGTGTACATACCTGGTAGGATGGGAATGTTCATGTTAGTTGATTAGCCATGTGCACGCCAGCGGTACCTGTAAAATGGCAACTGGCTGTAATGCTCCCCAGGGAGTGGAGAGTGAGCACTGCACTAGTGACCAGGTAATAATAATGTGTAAGTGCTATGATACTCTGGTGAATACTGAATAGCACAATATAAGAACCCATTATTAATATTATTATCATTATTATCATGGGAAATGCAAGTTAAAGCAAAATTAATCCGCCTTCAATGAGCTAAAACTAAAATTTGAGTACATGACAAACATTGTGTGGCACTTCTGTTACACACTATACTTCTGTGAGGGGTTAGTAGTGAGGCCAAAGCCTCACATTGAAAGCAATAAAAACTTTCTGAAATTCCTGTTATAATTGACTTGCAAATATTACCTTTTGAATACAGACAAACTTTGCACACAAGGAACACAATACTGTCTTCACATCATCAAACTTCACTTTAGCATTGTGAGTACATCTCTTATCAATCAAGCATGCACTGACGGACGGCACATTTGACTGACAGCTTCAATACACACTTGACCTTTGATCATGACTTTGGAGCGGCAGGGTGAATATTGCTTCCAGAAGCCATGGAGGTAGCACATTTTTCTACACATATGTGTTCACACAGTTACGAAGAGACTTCAGCAAACGCAATAATGACATACTTGTATTGTCTGTGCTACAAATATTCTGTCATAATTGTATTGACATCAGGATGGATCTGGGATTTCTTTTTTTTGGGGGGGGGTATCTGGGATTTCTGGGTTAACATATTCTGCGTACATGTAGAGTGTAGGCCCTGGAAGGCTGCAACAAAATTCATTTTGACTATCTAAGAGTAAGTGTGTGTGGTTTACTGGGGGCCTACATGCTGAGATAAATCTTGTGAAGTGCAGTACCAGAGCAAATCATAAAATTCACATGGTTGAGAAGAATTTAACACAAATTGAATGTTTTTACAACAACAAAAAATCACACTTACACCATAGTACGAGCATTACAGATTTGCAGTGTTAAATGTAGTGGAGGACAATGTGGTGGCCTCGGTCTTGGGGTGGCCTCAGCCTCAGAACTTGCGAACTTGACTACAACATGGCAGATTTATTGCCTGATGTAAACCTTCAAAGAATCAAAAGCAGTATGTACCTGAGAAAAGGAATTAAGGATTTATATCTTCAACACACAGTTCAAGGATTGATTCTAATTAATCCAAACTGTCTGCAATCATTGATTAAATGCACTTTCTAATACTGTATCATGATGCATACACTGTTACTGGTACATTCTTTAGCTTGCTCTTGGTACTTGAAATTTTGATTAATATCGCCAATTTGCCATTGCTTCCCTCTTCACTTCATTCAGCAGCATGCAACCTTTGACATGTGGAAATGCTTGACAGAAAAACTGGGTACCAGCACCTTCCAAAATAAAACAAGTGCACTGTATAATGTAGGTCTTGCTTTCTTGTCCATGAATGAAAATAACCAATTGAAAAAAAGGCAACTTTGATCTTGATGAAAAGAAAGTCTAGATCTACATTGTATAGTCATTGATACAAAAGCATCAGCATATTATTCATAACCAATGAATACTTCATTATGCATCACTTCTAGTCGTATGCTGGTCAGAATCCAGTGTTGGTAAAGTCAAAATATAACGCTTATAGGCAGGGAATCTCATCTGCAGCAGAGTAAAATTACACTCATGACTTTACACTATTGATGAAGGACATGTCTGTGAAATATGAGGATCATTTATTATGTATAATTTGTGCAAAAACCAACATGTCATTTATAGCCAATTTCGTGTATAGTTTATGCTAGGAATTTTTGTTACAAAACAATAATTCAAATCAAAGTCTAATGATCACTTTAATTCCACAAAATCTGAGTTTTCGGATCTATACATGTAGTTTGCTCAAAGTTCTTTCTAAGATGATATTTCCTTCTTTTGACTGTATTTAATACACAAGGTGAATATTTATTTATAATAGTCTTTTTAATTCACTTTAAAAACAATACATATTAAACATCATGTATGCAAAAGAGACCCTCGTTCAATTGGGTGGCCCAATGATGTACAGAGTCATGTAGGTACACATATCATTTGGACTCCACCATGGACCTAGTAGTTCCATGACTTCGTCAAAAAGCCAGACTGAGGTTAGGCCCGGCCCTGGGAGCTGGAGTGCTGGGGGAGGGGGTGGGGGAGGGGTGGGGAATGGTGGGGGAGGAGTGGGGGAGTGGGAGGGGTCACACCACCACCTGCAAAAGTTGAAATATAAGGGATGTTCCATAGGCCTCTAGGAGCTACAACAAAAGCATCCCCAGGGCCCTGTCAAATCCACCATCTTTTGCAAAGGGGGAGGGGGGACAGGGGAGTGGGGAGTGGGGAGAAAACAAATTTTTGTCACATGGAGCCTTGAATTGAGAGGCAATATGGGAATATTGACTTTGGGAAAACCGAGCAGACCAGGTTTATCTCATGCTGTGGTGTGTTATGGTCAACACCTGTTTCTTACAATCCATAATATCAAGGTGAGAAGAACCTGGCAGCAAGATGCAATAAGTGAGTTCCCAAAGGTCATATGTCATTAATAGCACTAGGCCTATATATTTCTCATAAACTCTCTGTGTTTGACATCATGCTACAAATGTTTGCAGAATAATTCTTTCTCCAATATTTGGAGAAGAAAAGGGGACTTTGGAGTTTGCAACAATAATTCCAATCAGAAAAGAATGCTGCTTCATTCTATCAGCAATTCAGCATAATGAATTACATGTACATACCTGTACATGTATATGGCATGTTTGAGACCTTTGTTTTAATGTGTATGTTGGTTTGTCTGAAGCAGCTTATTTCATCACAGAACAACTTGAACCCTCAATCCTCTCTATGCCATTACATGTATGACAAACGCCCATAGACTTTGCAATATGATATTCTGAGAGTGGAACTGACAGGGTTAAATTAAAACAGACCTGAAAAAAATACAGTTATTAGAGATGTAAACAAATCCTACAATCCCTTGGAAATGTCAGAGCAGAATAGATGAATAACTGATAACTAAAAAGGGTTTATCAAAGTCTTAACCATATTGGTAAACTTTTCTTTTTAAGTATCAATTTGATGAAAGGTCCTCACAGTAAAGGTCAAAGAGACAAAGAATTGATCACCTGACTGGCACTGCAGAAAGGACAACTACAAAAATACCTTGTGGTTACTGAAGAATTATTTATTCCCACCTGGCCCGGATATGACTTTTTTTTATTCGCTGTGGTCAATTGATGACACACATTACATTACATAGATAGACCTATGAAATGAAGTACATTTTTATTGTTTTCTATGTTGTGATAAAAGCTGTGTATCAAACAATGTCAGATTAGCTAACAAGTACCGACTAAGTCACTTATTTTATTCATGATCGATGATTATGTCTGATTGGTGCAATATGTTCCTCCTACCATAAGAGATTGTGTTCATGATTTCACACTCCAAATAAGCTTAGCAATTAAATAATCTGAAATCCAGATTACAGGGTGTCGTCTAAAAAAGTAAACCAACTTCACGGCAAATTTTCAGAAAATTAATACATATTTGCACATTATTTTTATGGTTAGATAGTCCAATAATTCTATGTCCATGATCGCACGTAGGTTATGTAAGCTCTCATGCATGACTGAGCATGATTAACTTAGTGAAGTGGGTGTGAAATCATCACGTGGCTGGCAAGTTAGAATTGCATGATGGTGATTGGAATTCATCATCAAATGACATAGAGAAATGTCTGATTTTACGATTTCTACAGGGAATATCTCGCTCATTGTTCACTGTAAGCATGTTTGGAAAGAATGTGAATTGGTGGCTGTGTTAGGAACGAACTGTGAAGTTGTTATGTAATTCCATATGCCTATACATGCTGACAAGAATTTAACTTCCAAATCGGCCTGAATGCATGACAAATAGCAAGAAATAACTTCCACAGTGATGATTTGACACCAGTCACTAAAGTTGAATCATGCCAGACCCAATGTAATGAGAGTTACTAACTAAGTTGATATAATTGGACAGAGGACATTAATTGTACTACTGACATGAAAAAATAATGTGTAAATATTTTATAGTTTTCTGAAGAATTTGCCGTTGAAGTTGGTTACTTGTTTTTAGAGACACCCTGTAGAGGTTCACAAAACTTCACGATACATATTTTACCCTCTCAACAAAAGCCTTGAGGCTAAAAAGTTTCAACTCATTGACATTGCCATGTACAATAACGAAAAATCTGGTTCACAATAGTTGTACCTGCTGTAATCCGCCCCGTAATTCCTTCTAAGAATGGACCAGATTTGTTTGGGTGTACTTGTTGACCTCAAAGAATAAATTAGAATACGCGATAAGGAATGCATAATGTGCTTTATAAACAGGATGGTGTGCTGCATCTTGGTATGCATACAATGACTTTAGTGAACATGTATGGATGACTTGAGAGGTAAACCTTAGCCAGCAATATGAACCTTTCAGAATTACCATAATCCTTGGAACCTACATGTAATGTATGACCTTTTGCAATTCCAGTGACTTCAAGTTTATTCTCAGTAATCAGATTTTGATGGCAGGGACTTGTCAGCTTGTTGCTCTAGCTGGGAATTATTGCTGTGAAACGAATTTTGGAGGACTCAGACTTTTTATGTTTTCTTTTGCTTATGAACATCACTGTTTGCCACTTATGATTGGTTTGTGAAATTGGTTCTGAACGAACAAGATTTCTTTTTCCTTATCCAAGCTCATCAGTTTGCATGGTAGCTGTGGAACAGTCATCTTGTCGTCCCTTAAGACACAAGACCATTAAAGCATTGTCCAAACTTTGCTATCTGGACATATCTGAAGTGTTTGAAATGACAATAAATGCTATAGAACACAACAGTTTGGACAAGTTAAGCTGTCACAGTCCAATACAAATTGGCACATTAATTCATCTCGGCCGATAGGAAATCCTGGCAAACACAGCAGCACATGGGAAAGCTGGAAGCGGCTCTCAATGATTTTCACTTTTTTTTAAAGCACTAAATGATCATCTTAACTGCATTTTTTTTCGAGAGGGGCTTCATTTTTAGACCCTGTCAGAAGACGACTGGTATCATTTGGACTCATGCACTCAGATTTTTTAACTGTGAAACATTGTTATACAATCTGTAAGATATTCCCTGGTACTGCCTCTGGTTTGAATGTTTGGTGTGCCTTCTCAAACCTTGAGCAATATGAAATGAAACAGAATAGATTTGAAAAAAATTTGTACCAGAACCCAGCAGTAAATAAACAAAAATTTGCTCACATTTTACAGTAACAGTATTTTACTCAATAACATAGGCCCCTATATGTAAAAAAAAAAATTGGGTGAATGATAGATTTTCACAATGGCTATTATCACAGCTTTGCATACATGTAGTAGGCTATGCCTATGAATATCAATATGGTACCATCCAAAGTGAGTAATGTATAACAGCGCATAATCACATTTTTTTTTTTTCAAATTCAAAATTTCAAATCGAATACGAATACAAAAGTCATAGTAAAAAAATACAAATTACAATGCTCCCATGTACGTGTATAAGCGATTGCCCCAAAGCATACGCTTGGCGTAGACAATTCCTAAAAATATAGTAAGACATGTATAAGTACCATTACGTAAAACAGGGAAAAAAATACACGGAGGCGCTGGCGATTTTGCTCGAAATGACCAAAAGAGCCCAGAATGTGAAAAAGAGCCCGCTGAAAATTACCTATTAACTTCAATACGAACGAATATCTGGAGAGCACTGAATGGGAAGAGTAGCCCGCCGAAAAAGAATTTTAATTTTTTTCAACTGACGTCCAAACATTATTAGAATGTACAAAAGCAAACAAACAAACATGACCGGTTGACTCTTCTGCCCCACCCCCATGCAGCCCCATCCCCATGCAGCCATCCCCAGCATTCCTTTCCCCACGCCTCCAATCCTCAAATCAGTAGTATTCAGCAGACACTCGAGGTTTTGAAGCATGTTATAAGTGACACCATGGAGCCCATGAAGATAACTAAACTTGACACCATAACTGTGTACCTTTAATATTCAACAGGGGATTTGGTGTGTTTGCCCGCATTCCCATTTCTATCTGCGATTCAACCAGGCGTACCACCGATGCAGTTCGACGAAAACTCCCCATCCAGGCCTTCTGCGAGGTGACCCAGACAAGAAGACAGATGAAATGTACACACTCTGTCTGGATATGGCATATGGATACCTGTAATGGTAAAAGACTACTGCTTTAACCCACAAAGCTGGCTATTAGTCCTTGACTGCACACCTCAAATAATGACATCAAGCCAAATACGGCGATATCCTTCAAAAATGTTTAATTCACATAAAATTTCATCTCCCACAAAGCCTTGGGATAGGTAAAAGTTTTCATAAAATTATCTAACAGTAGAATTCAAGGTTCTAGCAAAGTAAAGAACCCAGTTTGAATTTGATGATTCACATACAAAAATCTACTGAAAAATGAAATGCCTGCTGATCATCTTCAGATTTCAGACATCTCTATTCTCCTTGCAATAGCGCTTTAGGGTATGGATGATGTTTAACTGTGCTGTGGGAGGGTTGGCAAATGAGATTCCCCCCTACCTTAAAAGAACGAAAATATTTAACTTAACCGCGTGGAGACTAAGTACGAAGTTAACTCGTGTTGGAGCTATGGAAACGCTGTTATACAAAATCAAATCGTTCCAATGGTTAGACTTAACATAAACCCCCAATCCGCTAACCCACACCTTTTTATAATGCC
>JZLH01S0188762.1:5352-16593 GCA_001188425.1 Eucidaris tribuloides | reverse complement strand
TTCCGTTTTGTCATTTTAACCCGTTGCCTCCGAGATTCTGAAAATCCCATACAGTAGAGTTAACAAGTCACAGGGCACATCCGGTTCCCGTAGCGTAGGCGTAGCCAACAACTGTAATGAATATAAAAAAAATTGGTAGACCCACTGGTGTGGGTATTGTGCATGTACTAAATTCATGATTTGTTGACGGTGTTACAGTACGACTGAGCTCTAGACTATACTGACTAGACCGACGGGGTCTGTCCGTTTTCTTCGGGGAATACCGTTCAATGAGAAGTCCCCGAAGAAAACGGACAGACCCCGTCGGTCTATAATACTGACATGATCATAAAATGTCGCCGTCTGGACGGACGTGCGGACCCGAGGCTCAAATGCTGTGACTGTGGCTGAGGCTAGTGTGCGACCGTCCATGGCCATGGCCGCGGCGCGGCTGTCCGAAGTCGAACCGCACCAGTCATGCCAGTACCGACCCGGCATGTCATGCATGTGTACACTGGACGGACAGTCGGGTACATTGTCACACTTACCTCTTGCTTTCGAGACAGTTGCGAGCTATGAGTGATGAGTGCTACACCGTCAACGACGACAGCACAATCTTCGACAAAAGGGCAATCGGGCAACTCTTCATCGGCGTCGAACTCGTGAACGTCGATGTCACACTGTCGCAGGGCGTCAATGTACGACCCCTGCTGATCACGGGCCTTCGTCAGGTTCACCTTCCCCAGTTCTTTGGTGCGCAGAGCCGATTCAACCATGCTGTTGGGAACACGGCGAACGATGGCATACTTCGCGTGGAATTTCTTCTCAATCTCCTTGTCGGAAGCACGATCATCACCCATTGTGATATGTGTTGAAATAATAATGTATAATCTCTTGGAATAAGCTCCAGCAAGGTGCAAGGCATCAACGAAGTGGCTAAATTAATCTCAACTTCACACTACTGTACTGTGTGCGGTCGGTACACGTGTGATGTTGTTTTGATCGCTGATCAATTTCGATCCGAAATAGTAAATAATCCGAATTTCGATCCGGTATATACGCCCTCTTTTGATTACTGGCGGCCAATTGTAAGTAAGGGAATTTCCCCCAATCGTGTGAACATAGCTATGGTGTGAAGATGCCTCATCGGAGGGGAGGGGGGGGGGGGGAGGGGCACTTGGTGTGATTATTTTGTAATACCTATTTGTGCCGCAGTTGAGACCCCATGTTCAGCCCTGAATCTCAGCTCCAGTGCATCACACTTTCACAAACCACAGAAAATGTTTATTATTTGGTGTTTTTTTTCAGTTCCACCGACCCCATTTGCCATTCCTCGTACCAATGCATCCCTATAAAAGGCCGCTCCAAATCATTCTTCAGTTTCGCTACCAATTTTGGCCCGGTCACTCAGCATTTTTTCTTAGCTCCAGTTCCGGAGACCCTCATTTTTTCGCTCAAGCCACCTCCAGAGCCTCCGATTTGCGACTTCGGCGTTGAACAAAGGTATCACACAAGGACGTAATCGTGGACCCCCCCCCCCCCTTCGCTGAGGCAGACGAGTTACGGACCTGGGAAGTGAAACCTTTTCTGTTTTCAACAACTAATTTTCTAACCTGTACTTCCGCCTCCCCAAGGTGTACAGGGGATGTATCCATGATTTGTGTGTGTGTGTGTGTGTGTGTGTGTGTGTGTGTGTGTGTGTGTGTGTGTGTGTGTGTGTGTGTGTGTGTGTGTGTGTGTGTGTGTGTGTGTGTGTGTGTGTGTGTGTGTGTGTGTGTGTGTGTGTGTGTGTGTGTGTGTGTGTGTGTGTGTGTGTGTGTGTGTGTGTGTGTGTGTGTGTGTGTGTATGCATGTGTCTCTGTGTGGATATTGTCCAGATCTGCGTGTGGTGTGTGTGCATGTTCATGCTTCTTTTGATGGCCCCACTTGATTAAATTGATGCATTGTAATTTACAATCAAGAAAATTTCGGTTCCAAAAAGGACTACATCCAGTTTCGGTTCCAAAAGGTACTACATCCACCGAAATAAAAATGTGATTAATTTATTATAAATAAATCCTTGGACTTAGATTTTTTTAAAGAGTGGTGTTCCTTTTGTATCATACAGTAGTACAATCAGGGAAAATTTTATTGCAAACTGAGATTGCTAAATAAATGAATTAAAATATCGCGATTTTCTCAGAACTTGAATTTATGGATATAGTATTTGACACTTCATTATATAAAACTCCACAAAAATGTAAATCTGAGTTTGATCGATTATTTCTTCCTTTATGCATGCTTGGTACCATCGCAAATCTTATTTAATTTTCTTTAAAATGGTGTTTAAAATGATGTTATGCCATCGAGGAAAGGGTGGTGTTTTAAAATATGAGATATAAAAAAGGTGTAAATGGAAAATCTGCAAAATTGAAACAGTTGGTCATAGAGTCAATAAAGAACAGTCATGTTCTTTTTTGTATGGAGTTATGACTTTTGTTCTCATCTGTAGTCAGCCATGAAAGGCAATTTTAATAGGACGAAATCTCCCTTGGCTAACAAATTACACCTTCTTTCGATAACCCTGTACTGTGTAAGTTATAAACACACTCCAAGTTAATTTTCCGCCACAAACACTGAAGAAGGTCGGGGAGACCTACACGCTTCTGTATTTCACTATTTTGCATTACTTTGTTGTAGTCCGGTAGCCAAATCCAGATTTTGGGCTGGACCTTGTTTTAGGGTCTATAGTTTTTTTCTTTGCAGATTATGATTCCTGAGATCATCAAGATGAACAATCTTAAAACTGACACTCTGTCAGCCTTGAGCAATTGGAGATATTCGGAAAAAACAAAATGGCCGCCAAAATGCCCAATTTTTTAAATAGAAAACTATAAAAGCGAATTTTTGTTTTAGTAAAGGACTACCAGTTGTATATATTTTTTAGCAGCATATCACCCTAGACAAGACTGGAAGCATTGATTTATCATAGATGACATGTTAATTTGCATATTTCCGAGAAATCACTATTTAAATTTAGTCTCAGATCCAGACCCTGTGAGTTTACCTTCCTCCAAATAGACGCACAGCAGCTAGTTGAGCACTACATGACCTGCGATGTCTGGTACTTGTGGCCTCAACACACTAATCTTACTTATGATTATGATTCTTACAACCACCAATTTGAACAATCTTAAAACTGTCATGTTAGAGGTGGCATATTTCAAATAAATCACTATGTTAGTCTCAGTTCCAGACCCTGCGATTTTTCTTCCTCCAAATAGACGCATTGCGACCGGATAGCACCCTGGGCCTGTGATGTTGGACCCATATACCCTCGACCAACACACTACTCTAAGTTCAAGGTAGTTGGCTAATAACAGTAATTTCTTGAGAATAGGATGGGCTCACTCTGACAGCCTTGAGCAATTCGAGATATGCGGAAAAAAGAACAAAATGGCCGCCAAAATGCTGAATTTTTGTATAGAAATACAAAATGAATTTTTGTTTTAGTAATTGATTACTAGTTGTGCATATTTTTAGAATTCCATTACTTGAGATAAGTCTGTTCGTGTTGTATCATAACAGATCACATGTTAATTTGCGTATTTACAATTAATCACAATGTTAGTTTCACTTCTAGACCCTGCGAATTTACCTTCGTCCAAATAGATGCTCAGCGGCTGGGTGAGCACCCCAAGGTCTGCGATGCCACGCAGATGTAGCCTAAACACACTAGTCTTATTCATAATTATGATTCTTACAACCATCAATTCAAACAATCTTAAAACAATCTTAAAACTGTCACAGTCTTATTTCAAATTTGAACAATCTTAAAGGTTAGTGACATGATTGGGGACACTTGAAAATGCCTCAAGAACCAAATGAGTTGAAATATACACCAACTATACACTAGCAGGAGTAGATCTCCCACCTGGGAGGATTTGTCTGTAGTTTGTTTACTTAAGGAGAATGAAGCATAAAGATAGGAGTATCTTATTTTTTCCGGGGACGATAAAAATAAGCCCCATAGAGAGCCACACAGCAGGTTTCCGTGCTACGAGTGATGTTGACATTGTTTATTTTAGAAGGAGTCAACGTTTGACTACAAGATTTTCACAGGAGAATCCTTGCATAGTTTACTTGATTCTAGAGTAGTTTCAGCCCAAGTTGAGGACTACCCTCAATCATGTCATTTACCTTTAAAACTGTCAGCCTTGAGGAATATAGGTATGCACAAAAACAAAATGGCCACCATAAAATATATTATTTTTTATGATGATGACTCATAATGACTGGTAGGGTTTCATATAATAGGGTTTATATTCTTTAGTAAAAGAATCCTAAATGTGTATTTTTCTCCAAGTCCATTACCTTAGAAAAGTCTGATAGTGTTTTATCTAAAATGACTATGCAAATGCTAATTTGCATATTCTCTATAGGATGGTACTTAATTAGCATTATTTTGAAATGTGTAGCAAGAACAAAATGGCGGCTAACTTATTTTTTAACATGGATGGAGGTCCATGTTTTTACACATAAAAAAGTTGATTTATTATTATTATTATTATTATTATTATTATTTCATTTATTATTCAACATTTAACAAAATCTCACACGAAACATTATGAAAAGGATACTGTACAAAGAACAAAATAGAGATAAAGATGAGGACAACATGTGGGTCAGGGCCCCTAGACATGTGAGCCCACACATGTTGCCCCAAAAGAACTATACATAAAATCGATTGGTGTATTACACAATTGACATAATAGGATAATTAAATTCAATTGAATAAATACCAAAGATAATGATGTAGACCAGCTGCAGGTGTCGAAAATATAATTCATAAGTACCTAATAGAAGTAAAAGAAATCATGGAGAAGGGTTTTTATTTTGTGAGAAATAAAAAAAATTGTAGAATTAAACTAAGATACAAGTGTACAATATGAATATATGTGACAAAACAACTTTCCATATGGAGCAAAACATTTTGGTGCATTATAATAAGCGATAATGATGCAATAATTTGACAATACTTAATAGAAATAATAATACTTAATAGAAATAATAATACTTAATAGAATCAATGATACTTAATATATGATCCATGATCCCCCTCCTGAAATCAAAGATCCGAGTTAGGATCCTGAGAGCTCAGGACCATCTCTGTACAGAGTGACTGATCAGCAAATGGGTAGATTTTATCTTTAACATCCAGCTCCCTCATGAACGAAATGGTTTCCTCCATGTAGGGCATATCAACGACAGGGTCAAGTGACCCTTTCTCGAACAAAACTTTTGTATCTAATACTGCATGGTACGATAACTTTACACCAAAGCTTTAACAGCTGCTACCGACACATGAATAAGCCAGGTATCATCCATCACCACATGGAGCATAAAGAACCAGTAGAATTTATAGTTGAAATAAATTTGCTACATAACAAGCAACACTTTATGTCTAATTTACTATCCTGCCTACAAAAAGAGGGGAAAAATGCATATTTAAATGAAAAATACAATTAAAGGTTTTGTCATTTGGCCGCCATCTTGATTTATGCAAATTGTAATGTCAGTTGTTATCTGGTGTTATTACAATTTTTTTTAAGGTTAACAGACTTTGGGATATGGCCACATAGATATAGACCTTTACCCTAAATAAAATCTTCACTGTCTTTTGTGTGTAAAAATCAGTTTGTTTGGAAGCCATTTTGTATTGGTACATAGTAGACAAATGCTGATATTTTACTAGTCTGGCTTACAGACTTTTTTGAGCACATCGTATTCTAAGGAAATTACTGTTATCAGTGAACTGCCTTGAACTTAGACAAGTGTGTTGATGATATAAGGGCCCGACATATCACAGGCCCCGGGTGCTCACCCGGCCGCAATGCATCTGTTTGGAGGAAGGAAAAGTTGCAGGGTCTGGAAGTGAAACTAACATTGTGATTAATTGTAAATATGCAAATTAACATGTGATCTGTTATGATACAACACTAACAGACTTGTTTCAAGTAATGGACATTTAAAAATATACACAACTAGCAGTCCATTACTAAAACAAAATTATTTTTTTTTTACACAAACTTAATGGGCATTTTGGCAGCCATTTTGTTTTCTTCATATCTCAAATTGCTCACTTAGGCTGACAGAGTGAGCCCATCCTATCCAAAGAATTTACTTTTATCAGCCAATTGCCTTGAATTGGGACTTGTGTGTTGGTTGAGGGTATATGGTCCCGACATCACAGGCCCTGGGTGCTCACCCAGCCGCAATGCGTCTATTTGTAGGAAGGAAAAAAATCACAGGGTCTGGAACTGAGACTAACAAGGCAATTTATTGGAAATATGCAAATTAACATGTCATCTATGATGAAACAATGCCTCCACTCTTGTCTAGGGGTGATGTACTGCTAAAAATATACACAAATGATAGTCCTTTACTAAAACAAAAATTCGCTTTTATAGTTTTCTATTAAAAAAAATCGGGCATTTACGGTGGCCATTTTGTTTTGTTTTTTCCGAATATCTCAAATTGCTCAAGGCTGACAGAGTGTCAGTTTTAAGATTGTTCATCTTGATGGTCTCAGGAATCATAATCTGCAAAGAAAAAAATTATAGACCCCAAAACAAGGTTAACCCCCTTGGCTGCTGGACTATTGGCAATGAAGGCACACTTATATTTGTTTGTGTCAGTTAGAGTCTGTGTGTTCGTGTGTGTGTGTGTGTGTGTGTGTGTGTGTGTGTGTGTGTGTGTGTGTGTGTGTGTGTGTGTGTGTGTGTGTGTGTGTGTGTGTGTGTGTGTGTGTGTGTGTGTGTGTGTGTGTGTGTGTGGGATTATAGTATTTGATCACTTCATTATTATAAACTCACAAAAATGTAAATCTGAGGTTGATCGATTATTTTTCATTTATGCATGATTGCGTACCTCGCAAATCTTATTTAATTTTCTTTAAAATGGTGTTTAAATAGATGTTATAGCCATCGCAGAAAGGTGGTGTTTTAAAATATGAGATATAAAAAGAGTGTAATGGAAAATCTGCAAATTGAAACAGTTGGTCATAGAGTCAATAAAGACAGTCATGTTCTTTTTTGTATGGGTTATGACTTTTGTTCTATCTGTAGTCAGCCATGAAAGCAATAGTTTAATAGGACGAAATTCTCCCTGGCTCAATTTACACCTTCTTTCGATAACCCTGTATGTGTAAGTTTTAAACACACTCAAGTTAATTTTTTCGCACAAACACTGAAGAAGGTCGGGAGACCTACACGCTTCTGTATTTCACTATTTATGCATTACTTTGTTGTAGTCCGGTAGCAATCCAGATTTGGGCTGCGACTTGTTTTAGGGTCTATATTTTTTTCTTTGCAGATTGATGATTCCTGAGATCATCAAGATGAACAATCTTAAAACTTGACACTCTGGTCAGCGTTGAGCATTTGCCGAGATATTCGCGAAAACAAAAATGGCGCCAAATGCCAATTTTTTAAATAGAAACTATAAAAGGCAATTTGTTGTTTTAGTAAAGGACTACAGTTTGTTATATATTTTTAGCCGCCCATATCCCTAGACAAGACTGAGCATTATTTATCTAGATGACATGTTATTTCATATTTCAGAGATCACTATTTAATTTGTCTCAATCAGCACCCTGTGAGTTTACCTTCCTCAATAGACGACAGAGTCTAGTTTGAGACCCTAAATGACCTGCGATGTCTCTGTACTTTGTGGCCTACAACTAATCTTACTTATGATTATGATTTCTTACAACCACCAATTTGAACAATCTATAAACTGTCATGTTAGAGGTGTGGATATTTCAATAAATCATTATGTTAGTCTCATTCCAGACTGGGATTTTTCTTCTCCAATAGACGCATGCGACGATAGCCTCCTGGGCTGTATTTGTTGGCCCATATACCTCGACCACCACTATTAAGTTCAGGTAGTTGGCGAATAACAGTAATTTCTTGAGAATAGGATGCTCACTCTGGACCGCCTTGGGCAAGCAATTCTGAGATATGCGGAAAAAAAAACACAAAATGCGCCGCCAAATGCTGAATTTTTATAGGAAATACAAATGAATTTTTGTTTAGTAATTGATTACTAGTTGTGCATGTTTTGATTCCATTACGTGAGATAAGTCTGTTCGTGTTGTATCCATACAGATCACATGTTATTTGACGTATTTTACAAATTAATCACAATGCTTTAGTTTCACTTCTAGACTTGCGACTTTACCTGTCTCCAAATAGATGCCACAGCTGGTGAGCACCCAAGCGTCTGCGATGGCACGCAGATGTACAGCCTAAACACACTAGTCTTATTCATAATTATGATTATCTTACAACATCATTCAACAATCTTAAAACAATCTTAAAACTGTCACAGTCGTATTAAATTTGATACAATCTTAAGGTTAGATGACATGATTGCGGACACTTGAAAATGCTCAAGAACAAATGAGTTGAATATACACAACTATACACTAGCAGGAGTTGGACTCCACCTGGGATGATTTGTCTGCTAGTATTGTTTACTTAAGGAGATGAAGGCATAAAGATAGGGTATCTTTATTTTTTTCCGCGGACATAAAAATAAGCCCATAGAAGAGCACACAGCAGGTTTCCCGTGCTCGAGTGATGTTACATTGTTTATTTTAGAGAGTCAACGTTTGACTACAGATTTACAGGAATCCTTGCTAGTTTCATTGTTCTTAGTAGTATTTCGCCCAACGTTGAGGACTTACTCATCATGTCATTACCTTTTAAAACTGGTCAGCCTTGAGGAATATAGGATATGCACAAAACAAAATGCGCCACTCAATTATATTATTTTTGTTATGATGATGACTCATAATGACTGGTAGGTTTATATAATAGGGTTATATTCTTTAGTAAAGAATCGCTAAATGTTATTTTTCTCCAAGTCCATTACCTTAGGAAAATCTGATTAGTGTTTTATCTAAAATGACTATGCAAATGCTTATTTGGCATTTCTCTAGTAGGATGGCTACTAATTTAGCATTATTTTTAACAATGTGTAGCAAAGAACAAAATGCGGCTAACTTATTTTTTACATTGGATGGAGGCCCATGTTTTTACACATAAAAAAGTCTTTATTATTATTATTATTTTATTATTATTATTTATTAATTTCATTTATTATTCAAACTTTAACAACATCTACACGACTTATGAACAGCGATACTGTACAAAGAACAAAATAGTTAAAGATGAGGACAAATGTGGGTCAGGTGCCCTAGACATGTGAGGCCACCACATGGTTGGGCCCAAAGAACTATACATAAAATCGATTGGTGTAGTTACACACATTGAATAATAGGATACATTAAATTACATTGAACTAAATACAAGATAATGATGTGACCAGGCTGCATGGTGTCCGAAAATATAATTCATAAGTACCTAAGTAAAGAAAAATCATGGAGAAGGGAGTTTTTATTTTGTAGGAATAAAAAAAAATTGTAGATTTAAACTAGATACAAGGCATTTTATGTGAAACAAATCATATGGACATTTGTCATAATTGCACAAACATTAATGAGCAAAATTTGTTACAATAACGAATGAATAATGCAATACTTTAGATAACAATACTTAATAGAATAATAGATACTTAATATATTGATCCACATGATCCCCCTCCTGAAATCAAAGATCCTGAGTTATGGATCCTGCAGAGCTCAGGACCCATTCTGTAACAGCAGCTGACTGATCCAGCAAATGGTAGATTTTATCTTTAACATCCAGCTCCCTTCATGAACGAAATGGTTTCCTCCATGCAGGCGATAATCAACGAACAGGGATCAACTTGACCTTTCTCGAACAGAACTTTTGTATCTAATACTGCATGGTACGATAACTTACACCAACAGTTTAACAGCTGCTACCGACACCATGAATAAGCCAGTTATCATCCATCTACCACAGGGAGCATAAAGACCAGACTAGATTTATAGTGAAATAAATCTTGCTACATAAAAGCAAAACACTTTATGTCTCATTTACTATCCGCGCTTACAAAGAGGAAAAATGATATTTATAATGAAAAATACAAATTAAAGTGTTTTGTAATTTGGCGCCATCTTTGATTTATGCAAATTAGTATGTCAGTTGTTGTATTGGTTTATTACAATTTTAAGGTTAACAGACTTGCGGATCATGGCACATAGATTTATAGACCTTTACCTCTAAATAAATCTTCACTGTCTTTTGCTGTTGTAAAATCAGTTGTTTGAAGCCATTTGTATTGATACATTAGTAGAAAATGCGATTATTTTACTAGTCTGCTTACAGACTTTTTTTGAGCACACGTATTCCTAGAAATTACTGTTATCAGTGAATGCCTTTGAACTTAGACAAAGTGTGTTGATGTATTAAGGGCCCGAACATATGCACAGGCCCGGGGTGCTCACCGGCCGCAATGCATCTGTTTGGAGGAAGAAAGTTTGCAGGGTCTGGAAGTGAAACTACATTGTGGATTAATTGTAAAATATGCAAATTAACATCGGTTGATCTGTTATGATACAACTAACACGACTTGTTCAATTTAATGGACATTTAAAAAATATTACAACAATAGCAGCATTACTAAACAAAATTATTATTTTTTTTTTACACAAACTTGATGGGCATTTTGGCCAGGCCATTGTTTGGTTTTCTCATAAATCTCAAATTGCTGACTTAGGCTGACAGAGTGAGGCCATCTATCAAAGAATTTACTTTTTATCAGCCAATTGCCGATTGGGACTTGTGTGTTGGTTGAGTTATGCGTCCCATACAGGCCCTTGGGTGCTCACAGCCGCACATGCGTCTATTTGTAAGAGGAAAAATAATCAGGGTCGTGCGATACTGGGACAACAAGGAATTTATTTGGAATATATGCAAATTAACATGTCAATCTACTGGGTTGATGAAACAATGCCTCCATCATGCTCATACGGGGGGTGATGCTACTGCCTAAATATACACAAATGTAGTCCTTTACTAAAACAAAAAATCGTTTTATGTTTTCTCATTGAAAAGAAAATCGGGCATTCTACGGTGGGCATTTTTGTTTTGTTTTTCCGTAATATCTTCAAATTGCTCAAGGCTGACAGAGTGTCGTTTTAAGATGTTCATCTTTATGGAGATATCATAATCTCAAAGAAAAAATTTATAGACCCCAACAAGGTTAACCCCTTGGCTGACTGGGACTATGGCAATGAATGGCACACTTATATTTGTTTGTGTCAGTTAGAGTCTGTGTGTTCATCGT
>JZLH01S0188751.1:0-10805 GCA_001188425.1 Eucidaris tribuloides | reverse complement strand
TTTTACTATGAACCGTATGCGAGGTCAAGTCTTCAAGACACATATCAGTTGATGCAAATGACAATAATCTTCAGTCAGGAGATTTGTGGATGTCATACCACATAGAAGTCAAAGAAGAAGAATGATGTCTTTTCGATCATAAGATTTTTTTCTGTGGAATCTCATCTATACGTAAAGAACCCGTTTACAGTTTTAACCAACTTTCAATCACACAATTATTCACAAATCCATCTATATACACAATAAATTTACATAACCATGCAGGTTTGATAATCAGGTTTGCTCTGCCAATATATACAGGAATATAAAGGAATATATCCATATACACAATACTGACTAAACTGCTCTATATTACAAATTGATTAAAGCAGCTCTGACGTAGTTGCATACACAATAATCCAACAAATATCAATAGAATTGCGTTTTGTTTTCTCGGTTGTACTCAGTTTCTACTGCAGCAGAAGTTTTTTTTTTTACATTTCACAAGGCGCTACATCCTGGCAGACAAGCCAAAATCATGATACACAGATTTTATACTTGAAATGAGAACATAACAAGAAGACGCTTGGGTTAGGTTGACTGACGTCATGGTTCATTGCTTTAGTCCTTGTCGACAGGATGTTTTCATGACGTCATAGTTAGTCTGTGATGGAACAAAAGCAAACAAAGACATTAACCCTTTTGCGCACGAATGTTGCATCTGTGCACAATCATACAATTAAATTGAACAATTGCAATAATTATTTTTCGTCTTCAACTTTGTACAGAAGACACTGAAACAATGCTAATGTGCTAGTAATATCTTTAGAAAAACTACCATTTTCAATACCCTAATAAGCAAAGCAAAAATCAAAGAAAATGTGAAAAGAACAATTGTCATTATCATCCCCTCAGAATCAATTCAACGTGTAAAGGGTTAATTGTGATATTGAGAATCAAAGCAAATATTTAGTTGAATGCATCGTAAAACAATGTTTACAAAAAACGGAAAAAAATGAAAGCCCCTAAAAATGAAGCCCCTGAAATAATTGCAGTTCAAAACGATTATAAAAAGTAAAAAAAAAAATTGAGCAACCATTCCAGTTTTCCCCCATAGACTGATGTGTTGCAGAATTTACGTCGATTTTTATCTGTAAATATAAAACATTTATGTATAATAGGGATTCCACGATGTCATTGTTACGTCTTTAAGATTAAAATGAAATTCACTAAATCATACATTTCGCCACGCCAGTTCTTTCTTCATTTCTAGTCGTGCTTTTTCTTGTCTTCATTTTTTTGCTTAGTTTTCTCCTTTGTGGATTTATTTATCCCTTCTTTCCATTCTTTCTTTTGTTTACCTGTATGTCTTTACTTTCTTACTTTCTCCGTTTATTACCTAATAATTCTTTCATTAATCTTCAAAATAAAACGTTTAACAACGAAGTCCAGCATTAACATATGACGAAGACAAGGGCGTATGCTGGGGATGCACTGGGTGCACGTGCCACCCCCCCCCCGCCCTCCCCCGCAGAGCCATAGGAGTTCCGCCCCTGGCAAGCCAAAAAAGAATTGTACCACGTTTTCTGCTTTCAACACCTGATTTACTCAACTTTAGTTCCACCTCCCTAAGATGTGCACCTCCCCATGTCACTTTAGTTCATGTGCTTAAGTAACATCTATAGACACATTACCATTTTCAACACAGCAATATGAAAAGCAACATTCAAAGAAAATAAGCTAAGAACAATTGTCATTATTATCCCCTCACAATAATTTCAGCGTGTAAAAAATTAAATAAAAATATTAACCAACGGCACGGTTATTTGCTCACAAGTTAGATCGATTAATATGACAAATGGAATTGCTAAAACGTTCGAGAAATGGCATGGTTCATTGCTGACAAGTTACATTTTGCAAACGCTATGGCTAATTTATAACAAATTACATGCGAAATTACACATTGCAGAATGATCTCGACCTCTTATCACCCATGAATTGTTCCCCTTTTCAAGATTTCTACTATTTCTAATAGGCTATACCCTAAACGAGAAAGGAAGCTTTGCATCGTAGTGTTTTCTTGACATAGGTCGTTGAAACTTGACCTATATCGGATATGACCTAAAATAAGGTCATTTAGTCTCAATCTGGTATTCACGTGGTCAAAGTGACGTTAATATTCCTTTGTCGGATCTAAAGTACTTGTTCACAATAAGTTTCAAATGCACATAAAGAAAACACTACAGTGCAAATCTTCCTCCAAAGCCAATTGCCTTATCAGTCGACATTTCAAATGACAGGATATCACGCGACCAACCGTTGCAATCGATTTCTTGTTTAAATGTTTATATGATTAAACATGATTGTACTTACGTCACAATTCTTCTATCCCCTTTCGTATTGAGTTACTGCAGTGATTAAAGTATACTTTACACGGATATACACTATAACACATAAGACGTGTAAATTTTCATCTTCAATATCAATATCAATATTTTTCTACTTTCATACATATGTACACGTAGTTATATCACGACTTATCACGTCATAGCAATACTATAACGACAATTTTTCGTATGTCATTAAGAAGTAATTCATGTAAATTTTACATCCCATAGAACTATCGTACATTCAAATTTAGGTTTGCCATTGTCAAGTTTAGGTTTTTTCACAATCAAAACATTACGCACACGGTGACACGTACTGACTGTAACACATGCGCAGGAATACTAAAGCCATTACTATCCCTAGTTTTGCTCCAGTTATTTCAAGGCAATTTTCAAAGCCGTCTATTAGTTAAAACATCGTGCATTTATAACACTAGGTTTTTATCCAGTATTTCAAAAAATTCCATCACTGTCATTTGTCACGACACGCACACACATACACCTATATTCTTTCAAGGTAGCTACCATTAACAACTGAAACATATTCCAGTCTTCAGAGTTGATTGTATTATAGCATGTGTAGCACAAAAGGAAATGGATATTTTCATGTACGTTGTTTACGAGATCCCATCACAGCAAAGATCATGAATATGCGTAATTATAATCTACAAATTGAAAATGTATCCTACTAATAGGATAGTATGGACACTGTGATACAGCATGATAAATATAGGAATAAGGAATAAGTTATGTAGAAATTAAAGTAAAGAAAGTATGTCACAAAAATACAAAGAACTAAGTATCCTCAACAAGTTCAAAACAAGTTCATTCATTCATTCATTGAATGATAAATATATTCATGATACAGATTATAAAATACTTGTGTATATTACTAGGCAACATACAATGACATACAATACATGTATATCGACCATATTAGAATCATGAAACAGGTATGTCAGATTTATCAAAGGTGATAATATTCGTTATAATGATGTATGCATACATATCGCCTTCTGTTGCAATAATGACTCAGAAATAGCCGATGAAACAAAATCAAAATGTCACATGAATCTTTTATCTACAACATAATACAATTTGTACTAGAGAAGTACCATATGAACAGTATTATATATAACAAGAACAGTATACACAGTGTTCGATAACTAGTCTTGCTAGCCTACTAGACATTGTACACCTACGGTACATAGGCCGCCATTAGCTGACCTGATGACTTCAATTCACATATCAGTTGATGCAAATGACAATAATCTTCAGTCAGAAGATTTGAAGAAGATATACCAAAAATAGTCGAAGAAGGAGTTCAACGAGACCTGTTCAATCATTATATTTTCTCTGGAATCTACACGAAAAGAGCTCGTTTCCATCTTTAACCAGATTTCAAACACAGAATTCGCAAATCCAGCTGTAAATACAAGAAATATATCATATATAATTATATACACAAATATTTATCCATCTATAAACACAACCAACGGACATAGCCATGCAGGTCTGATCACCAGGTTTGACCTAACCATATATACAGGAATATATAGGAATATATCCATATACACATATCTTACTGAATCTTTTGAGTTGTATACAAGCATACACATATGAACTGCTCTATATTACAAATTGATTAAGGCAGATCTGAGATAGTTGCGTTCACAATAGTCCAACAAATATCAATAGAATTGTGTTTTGTTTCTTAGTTGTACTCAGTTTCTACTGCAGCAGAAGTTTTTTTTCACATTTCACAAGGAACTACAGCCTGCAGACAAGCCAAAATCATGATACACAGATTTTATACTTGAAATAAAAACATAACAAGAAGACGCTTGTGTTAGGCTGACTGACGTCATGATTCGTTGCTTCAGTCCTTGTCGACAGGATGTTTTCATGACGTCATAGTTAGTCTGTGATGGAACAAAAGCAAACAAAGACATTAACCCTTTTGCGCACGAATGTTGCATCTGCGCACAATCATACAATTAATTTGTACAATTGTAATAATCATTTTCCGCCTTCAACTTTGTACAAAAGACACTAAAACAATGCTAATGTGCTAGTAATATCTATGGAAAAATTACTATTTTCCATACCCTAATAGGCAAAGCAAAATTCAAAGAAAATATGAAAAGAACAATCGTCATTATTATCCCCTCAGAATCAATTCAGCGTGTAAAGAGTTAATTGTGATATCGAGAAACAAAGCATATACTTAGTTGAATGCATCGCAAAACAACGTTTCCAAAAAAAATGAAAGCCCCTGAAAAAAAAATTGCAGTTCAAAACGATTATAAAAAGTAAAAAAATAAATAATAATAATTGAGCAACCATTCCAGTTTTCCCCATAGACTGATGTGTCAATTTTTATCTGTAAATATAATACGTTTATTTTTAATAGGGATTCCACAATGTCACTGTTATGTAGTGTCGTCCAGATTAAAATGAAATTCACTAAATCATTAATTACGCCACGCCAATTTTTTCTTCATTGCTAGTTGTGTTTTTTCTTGTCTTTATTTTTATTTTTTTGCTTAGTTTTCTCCTTTGTGGATTTATTTCTATCTTCTTTCCTTTCTTTCTTTTTTTACCTGTCTGTCTTTACTTTCTTACTTTATCCATTTATTACCTTGCTTTCGTTAATTTTAGAAATAAAACGTTTAACTACGAAGACCAGAATTAACCTATGACGAAGAGCTGATTGTGCAATTATTCTGTTCTCTACAAATGACTTTCTTTTGATAACTTCTTGTGGATCAAAAATATTTATATTAATGTAATTGAAATAGACCCATGTGATTTACTCGCTACGGGCCTGGGAATGTCTTATGTCCTCCTGCTCCTGCTCCTGTCCTGCTCTTCCTCCTTCTTCTCTTCCTCCTCCCTCGGTCTTTTTCTGCTTATCATCATCATCATTACAAGTATTTGCATTATCATTGTTATTAAGATATTAAGATATTAAATCGGGACGTTAGGTCTGGACGATTACGTCACTTCCTGTCATGTCATATTCGTGTAATTTCTGGCTATCACTCTTTGCCAGGGCAATGGGGATGTACATTTTATTTCAGGAAAAAACAGTTTCCTGAGATTTATCAAAGCACTGTCACAGAAAAAAAAAAGTGTTCTATACAAAATGTCAAATCATAGATAATGCATACGTACGTAACTTGTGTTCCCTATACGCATGTTAAAAGGAATAGTTTGTTTAAATGTTTTCATTTACTTGTGTAATTCTGGATTAATGCATTGAAGGTAGCCATCTCCATCTCCATCACTGGGGGAACAAAACTACTGGTTGAGGTGTGGAATGAAGTACGTGCTCCCATTCGGAAAGCGTTGCTCCTGTAATATTACGTAAAGATAAGACAAGAGACAAAAAGAAAGAAAAAAAGAATAAAGAAACAAAGATAAGAAGGAATAACGAAAGAAAAGATGGAACGAAAAAACAAAGGTCGTAATACGTGAGATATACTGCCCTGAATTCCGATCATATGGATATCGGGTAATTACAAATAATTAACAAATGCTTCTACAATTGCATCCCGAATGTGATGCACATGTCATTCTCACTCATTTAGCAAAGACAGGAAGTCTGCACAGTTGCGTGAAGTTGCGTTTATTCACCTGACCGATCTGATGCTTTGCAGAGAGAAGGAATTGTTACCATAATTTATTTTCTGGATTCAACTAACGAAGTGACGTTAAGTCAATTTACTAAGGAATTCTATTTGACCAATGGATTAATTTTGTTTTCAGTTATTTGTGCAAAATTGCCCTGATTGACATAATTGAGTGCACGTGGAAAGATTCTATTGATTCTGATTGCTCAGACTTATAGAGCTATAGGTGAGGGCTTGCAAACTTCTACACAGGATTATGTAATTCATCAATTATTCTTATTTGTATTCAAAATCATTATAAAAAATTCTGGATTTTTTTTTTATATTACAGCGATTTCTATTCAGTTTGTTTTGCAAAGGATTGGGTTGGGGTGTTGAAAGTTACAATTCATTAAACATGCAAGTCTAATTAAATAGAATATTACAAAAGGCTTCGTTATCATTATTTCTCTATCAATTTTGAGTTTGTTTGTATTATCTAATAAGTTTGATTGTGTCGGGGGGGGGGCTTCGAAAGTTATTCACCGAATTGTGTAAAATCATTTTGTTCACTGATTATCAAACTGACGTCATTATTATACTATAGCGTAAAAAATGTACCCCCAAAAAAGAAGTCCCAAACAAAATTGCCTTATGGAGGGGGGGGGGGGTTAGATGTGATATTCAATACAATAGGTATGACAGGTAATTGAATCAAAAACTTGTTTAAATTAAATTTGACAGACGCTTGGTGTCATACAGAATAGCTAGACCATCCAGAAATTAATGCCATCCCGGAGACGTACACTTTTGGCAGAGGAGAAAAGTACGCATTGCTTAATTTACTGATTTCATTGCTTGCATATCAATTAATTTATTTTGCAAATTTATTTGTTTTGACCTCTTTTCATAAAAAAATGCTGGGGACAAGCGAATACAGGACCGAGGAGTGACAGACATGGGACGTGACGTCACGGAATAAACCCAACAGCTCTACATTGGATATCAGTCATAATTATGCAATTATATTGCGATTTGATAGTGGTAGTCGTGCGAAAAGTTGTTGAAAATCAATTGAGCGATATGGTTTAGGAAATTAAACATCAAGAAGCACACATATTGGTACTAGAATAAGCGAACGACGTGAATTTAAAAAAAAGGTCTTTAAATCAAGGGCATATGTACCCATTCCTCTTTTTGGGGGCATTCTTTTCGATTGTTAAGATAATGAACACTTTATACATTAAACCATTGGTAAGTTCCAGGTTGCTGCGTTTATGTTTAATCATTTTCATAATGCATTATCTTCTTCATATTAAGTACATTCCCACAGTGCACAGTAACTTCATTCATCTTTAGCCGTTACGTGAATCCAACAAGGCACAGAGTGTCAGGTATTTCGGGCCAATTATCTGAAATTGATTAGACCAATCCCTTTTGAAATGTCGTTTTTCGATCATTTAAATGTTAGTTAAAACATTCTTTATTGCCTTGTTACCTTTATATCCCTCTGATCGGTCTGTTATCACTCGTGGTTTTGTCACTGTTTGTAATGTTTATGTTCTTGTTTTTTATCCACATTTGTTCTGTTATCAAAATTACATTATTTTTCTCTTTTAACTTCCTTATTTTCACAGTTTGCACAAGCGTTCCTGTGCTGGCTTCCTTCAGCCCCCCCCCCCCACATTGTCATCATTTAAATAACTATTGTATCATGTAATATGTAATCATCACTTATCTTTTGAATCATTATGAAAATTATCATTACATTATTGTTTACTTTTTAAACGTATATATCTGATATACTGTAAAATCAAACATGAATTGTAGTGAATTGAATAGGAACATGCTGATGGTTTTAATTATTACAACGTCCATGAATGCGCACTAATTTTGAAATACTGTACATGCAGGTTTATCAATAACATACAACAAAATACATAAAAAAAGTATACACGATTATACCACATTCCAGTCATACCAGCACCTCACCTAAATGTATGTAACACTGGTCTCGGCGGGCTCTCGGATTTTGATCAGTGAAGGTACAAACAAACAATGATTATTTTGATGTCTTCTTGTTTTGGGTTTTTTTTTTACTCCAAGACAAAGAAAATTGAAACAATGTGTTATGTATTCTTAAAACTCATGACAATCTTCTCACCATAATATGCTACAAAACGTGCATGACATGATGCAGGAGAAGAGCAATATTAAGATATTTACCGTTTTCATGTACAGGGTAGCCCCCAATCCCTTTTTTTTCCTTCCAAGAAAATTATTTTGTTTCCGTTTATTGGATAGCTTGTTCTTTTGTGAGTATTACAACATTTAGATCATCAATTTTCGTTTTGTACTTTTCATTTCAGAGGCTATTTTGCAAAGCAGTGCATTTCAGCTTTCTAGTGGTGAGGCGTCCTACTGATGGCGTTCCGTAGAAATCACACGTAAACTAACGCGCGCATACAGAATTTACATTGCTCAATTAAAAAACAGCCCTAAAATAGAAAACACTCGACCAAAATAGATGATCTTGTTGTCAATCTACTCACACAAAAAATAGTTTATCAGATGAATCAATGAATATGAGCAATTAGGAAATAACCGTCCATGTAAACTTACTGGGTTTTTTTGGGGGGGGGGGTTGGAGGCACGCCGCTTTACATTCTCACATAAGTAGTGCATGTTCATGTGTGGTTTTCATTTCTCTTATGAGGGGCCTGTCGAGAACTAATCTACGGTACAAGAAAACAATTTGAATATGTTTCTACGTGAGATATAAGCTAAAATTTCAGAAATAATTATAAACTTTATAATCATGAGCACAACAAAATGTCATGTCTTGTCACTCTATTGTCTATTGATAGGACGCCGACAACATACGACTCAAAGGTATGACGGGGATGGAATCACATAGCTTACCTCGTGTATGACCTCTACCTCGATTCCACTGCCGTCTGCCCATGATGCCTGATGGATACCACGAAGGTGGGAGTCGAGTTGGCCGTCGACGTGAGAACCACAGCGATAAAACCTACACACAAACGACAAGCAGAGGTTGATGAATGGGCTTACCGGTATAAACAATACAGTAATACAATATGAATGATTCGTAGGGAGGTAAGGTTAAAAATTAAAACAAATACAAACAAAACAAACACATCATTATGAACAAACAAACACTATGAGGTAAAAAAATAACAATAACGATAAATGTGATAACAACATTAATGATAGTAATGATACTACTACTTCTACTTCTATTACTACTACTGGTACTACTACACTAGTACCACTACTCACTACTACTTCTACTACTACTACTACTACTACTACTACTACTACTACTACTATTCATATTACTACTTCTACTACTACTACTACTACTACTACTACTACTACTACTACTACTACTTTACTACTACTACTACTACTACTACTACTACTACTACTACTACTACTACTACTACAACTACTACTACTACTACTTCTCCTACTACTGTTGCTATTACTACTTCTACTACTACGCCTGTTATGACTTCAGGCTGCAGACAAATAAAGGGTACCGTTATGACTGTTTGTTCCGTCTGTCTTAACATACACTGTCTTAATAATTTTGATTTAATCAGTGACTTGCTGAGTGTACTGGATGTTTTTCTACATTACTCCAACGGGTAGTGTTCGGTGGCTAAATTCAGCGTGCTCGTTTACATCTTACACGACGACTTGTACAAGTAAAGCTGTATCGAAAGCTGAAATATTTCATGTCATGTAGGTTAGTAATTCAAAAAATCGGAAATGATTTAAGAACTCAGGCGTTGTAAGGGTGTGTACAAATTGTGTACAGACATCGCAACGACGTGGCACGCAGGTGGCAATGATTCGATGTGTCTCCGATTTCCGAAACCCGTTCTAGTTTCCCTTCTAGTTCAAGTTTCTATTGTAACAATTCTTTTCTGTATTTACTGTGGTTTAGCCCTGCCCGACCCTATTGTTATTTTTTATTGTTATTTTTGTAAAATGGTTTCTCCGGTTGTTTGAAAGTTTTTCATAATTTAAATAACATTACATGAATATCATATGACAAAATTGCAATATTATTGATAATATATGTACAAATTATACAAATAATCATTGAAGTAATGCAATGTACACAAATTGCATTATACATGTACACATTACATACACAGAAAAACAGTTAAGATAATTACAGTTTGCACGACACAGGATATACTATGGTACAGGGGCGGCGGAACGGGGGGGAGGGGGGCAGGGGGACGGGGCACTTGCCATCTCAAAATTTCGGATTTCGGCTAAGGATAAAAAAAAAGACCTGTTTTCAAAATGAATTGTGTCCTTTGTGAAATGACACTTTCATTCTGCTCATTTTGTTCGATAAAGGTGATTCTCTTTTATTTTTATGTTCTATTTTCTTCATATTTCATTCATTTTCTTTTTGTTCGATCAAAAAGTATCGTTCGTGAGGGAACTTTTCTCTTCAACAAAGAAAACCACTCCTTAAGAAGAAGAAGAAGCCCATTCTTCTTACTGAACTTCGCGCATTCGCATTGTGCTTCACGACTGTGTAATTCTTAACGAAACTATACGGTTTATCATCTCTGCCCTCCTTAAAGATGATGTCAGGGATGTGCAAGTCCATTACTTCCTTCATTATCAAATACAAACGGTAGTTTAGTACTTACAAATGGTGTGTGAAAGTCTGAGATCCATACGTCATGAACTTGTTTGTTTTAATGAGAAACCTAAAAAATAACGACATGTTACCCAGAATGTTGTTCTTTTCGGTGAGTTTCAATTTTCTCCA
>JZLH01S0188706.1:40710-51908 GCA_001188425.1 Eucidaris tribuloides | reverse complement strand
GCTTCCACTTAGTCGATAATATTATCTCATTTCAATTATTCTATTTTAGGAGGATGGGGGTGTTGGTCTTCGTGACTCAAGTACCAAATATCGCAGTGGTTTGTTTCTATTTGTCGCATGATGGTCTTCTGTTTTTTTATTTTGGATTAATAATTAATTCATTAATCAATTAATTAAAATTAATTAATTCATTAATCAATTAATTAAAATTAATTAATTAATTAATTAATTAATTAATTAATTAATTAATTAATTAATTAATTAATTAATTAATTAAATGTGTTAGTGATCAATCTATGGCTATCCGTATATTGGATACTTTGTAGGCAAAATTGGAGCCAATTGTTGTTGAATATGGTCTACTCACGTGCTTGTTTGTAGTTCGCCCGAGCCAATTATAGATTTAACTTTCTGTTAAAGGTTAGTGACATGATTGGAACACTTGAAAATGCCTCAGAACCAAATTAGTTGAAAAATATACCAACCACACACCAGCTGGAGTAGATCTCCCAGCTGGAAGAATTTGTCTCTAATTTGATTACTTAAGGAGAATCAAGCATGAACATATTAGATTGTAATTCTATCGTACCCCAATAGATATTAGAAGCCACAGTGAACTACATAACAGGTTTGCCGCCACGTGTTATATTGACATTAGTTATTCTATAATAAGTCAACGTTTGACTACAAGATTTTCACAGCAGAATCTTGTATAGTTTATATTCTAGAATAGTTTCAGCCTGAGTAGATAGAGACTACCCCCATCATGTCATTTAAGGGTCAAAATTAAATGTTCAAAAAATCCTTTTGTTTATTTTATGCCTTTGAAAAAAAAAAGACCTATGAAAAATTCCGTATTGACAATTGTAACATTTTCCACATTTTTAATCTCCCGACCATAATTTTGAAGGCATCGTATGTTGCCAGTACAAAATATTTACATTCCCATGCTACTGCAGTCTCCGAAAACGTCTAAAATGAAGTCCTGAAAATCCCAGTTGAAACTATCATTAAGTAGCTATTTTTCAAAAAGTGAAATTATGAGCGAACATTCCATTCTTCTCCCATAAACTGCCGTGTTCTTGAATTTTCGTCAGCTAACAATAATCCATATGCCGAATGTTATCCGTGCACAGATTGCTAAATGATAGATAAATGTATAAAGTTTTTGTTTTAGGGTATATGCCTATTCAAACACTATCGTACATGTTACAGAGCAAAGTTTGATGCTTTTTTTTAAGTATGCTTCCACAATGTTATACAATGCCTTTAAAACTTCAAGATAACTTCATGGTCATTTTATAGTACTATGAATATATAAAAAGTGTTCAGCAGAAGTGATGTCTGAAACACAAGCAAAAATGATGCGTGTCGTAAGGGATGCAGAGATGCCCATACGACACACGACTTTCTCATTTCTATTTTATATAGAAATTAGAAATTATTCTCATGTCCAATTATTACAAATAGCCTTCTGCTAGTGCTAGAACTTGAAATCTTCTGTCCTCATTTGTTTGGAGAGGCAGATTGAAAAATGTAAAAATTGTCATTTTTTTTAGTACGGAATCACCCATATAACTAGATTAATGATCTCCAATGTAACCCAATATAATCCAACAAATATGATACACACCTTGCACTCCACACAGATGCACCTGTTCTATGTTTCTTCATGATCATCTCTATTATCTATTCCAGTGGCGTCTTCCGGTGTGGGTCTTCGTCACCTATCGGTGTGTCCACGCTCATACTTCATGATCTATTCTGATCTATGACATGATCACTGGCATCCAGACTAAAAGTAGCAGGTACTTCATCTACCTGACCACGTGGGAGAAACTTCGCCTTCGACTGCTATTCGTGGTGCTACGGCCAACCTGTTTAGTCAGCCTACGTAAAGATCACCGGAAAGACTGAGGGAGAGAACAGGAACGGAAACAACAGGGGCGCTACGTAGATTCTCAAGAAGTTCAAGAGGAAGCGAAGGAAAATATACTTGAAAAGAAGGAGGAAGTGATGGTAATAAACAGTATATAGCCTAAATTATATCCCCCGTTTTTTTTTTTCTTTTTAGGTCTGAGCTACAAATAACATCCACACCGTGACTGCGTGTACTGAAAATTTCATTTGCAGAGAGGTCCTGTCTAACATGTCATAACGATTGCTGTTCATTTGAATAGAAGGACAAAAGGGTTTAATTTGGCTAGTAAACGTTTTTTCATAGTAATCAGTAGAAATTTATTCCATGACCATCTGAACAACTGAAAATAACATAATAGAACAACATTTTTTATTTATATTTTTCTCTCTTAAGGAAAAGATTAATTCAAAGGACATTTCCAAATTACAATTTCTATATCTAAAAACATGTTTGATTCTACTTGATGCAGCCCTTATTTTCTTATATGCAACATCAGTACTTTTGCTTTGAATTAATCGAAGCCATCGAAATTGCATAAAGGGTTTCGTTGATAAGGACAATAAATTCCGAATAATACGAAGTACTAGAACAATGTTTGGATGCCGGGCAAGGAAAAAGAAGTAATTCAGGAGGCGTCAGGACTGCTCTATTGGCTTCTTTATATAAATTCTAACAGACAAAAACAAGAAGAGTGTGTGGAATGATGCACCATACATGTCAATTTGATTTTTTTTAATTAGAAATGACACGAGAAGTGTCTTTATTTTGTTCACTATTTACCCATATCTATATAATTATATTCAGCTATCTTAAATTGCAGAGCTCCCCTCTTGCTAGTACCACCTATCATTGTCAAGACACTTTAATCCGTCTGTCACAGTTCATACATTCATATGTTTACTCTTTTCTCTCGTCGTATGGCTCAATGTACGGAATATCCGATTTGTAATTGAATTTGTATATCTGTGCAATTGAAATGTTATTATAGACTGTTATGTAATTGTGAATTTTTGTATTATTATTATTACTGCCATTATTTCAACAAAAAATAATAATGGACGGTGTATATGTTTACATTTCTGCAATATAAGAAATGATTGCAACAACAGCGATGTCGTGAATTATTTTGAAACAATTTCTTTTGTGTTTTATTTGTCCCCTTAGAAACACGTTGAGTTACAAGATCCAGTGGTTTCTGTTCAACACCACGGTACCATGTCCATCTTGGTGACCATCGTTTATTGACGACCCTCTTACACCTCGCCAAAGACCCCGATCTACCTCAAGGAGATCAACGTACACGCTCTCACTATGATCTTCAGCTCATCGAATTGTTCTGACAGCCACACCGGTTCGCTTCTGGCATTTTATCCTACCCATCGCCTTCGATCTCCTCTCGACTTTCTTCTCCGTTATTACGGGCTGCCGCGGGACCAACCCGGAAGGGAAGCCCTATATCTGGCCGTTCCTGGACTATGGAACGAACCAGGGACGGCAGGAGGCGTGTCGCTAGGAATGATCTTATCCTCCTCGTCTTACAAGCGCTGATGTTTGCGTTTTATAAACTTCGAGTCTGGTTAGCCAGTAAATGCGAATGCATCGCGATCTGAAAGAGGGGCGGACGAAAAAGAAGGAATGGTGGAGGGACTTATGCGGAATTCACCATGTTGAGGAGCTATATTTATAATCACTTTCATTCCATTTGATTTCAGAGACATTTGTAATGCTGTTTAGGAAGCCATGACATTTGACTTGATCTTCTTTCGCAGTGTATTACGTCAGCCGAGTGCTGTGACGTCACACGAAAACGTGCTGATGTGTAATTCCAGTCTAAAGATGACATCTTGACCGTGATTGAAGGGACAGACGGATATAGACTCGATTGTCCAGAAATAAGCCTACCATAGTTGATATTTCATCAGCGTATTATGTGTATATACAATAAGAATCGTTGTGGTTCAAGGATTTTATTGATTATATTATTTGCTATCAAAAGAGTAAAAAAAAGAGAAATTTGCATGTTTTATTATTGAATTCGACATAGATTGTATGGGCACATCATAAATGACTAAAGAATATAGAGAGCTGGAGGTGAAAGTCTCTCTGGGTCAAAAATGAGTACGAACAATTGCGGAAGGAAGATTGGTCAAAATAACCAATTATATTTGGAAGAAACCTGTCTGACTTGTGACGGAATTGACCGTTGAAATTTTCCGAAATATTGGTCGATTTTGACAATTCGGTCATATTTCCACCAGTAGATTGGTTATTTGTGATCAATTCTTCTTTGAGTGGATCTACACTCATGCTCGTAATTATGGATATTTTGTTGATACTTCTTTTCTTTCTCCTACATCGTCCAAATTTTCAAGACAAGACTGTTTATTTCACAAAAACGCAATTTTTGGATTTGTTGAGATGACTAAAGTAAAAATTAAAATACGTTTGAGCGCAATAACAATTATATATATATGTTTTTTACATCTTACAAAAAATCATGAAAAGTTATTGAATTAAAGTAATAAAAAAAACAACACAGAAAACTGATAAATTTTGATCTAATGTCACTTATCACTAAATTAACATCAGAATAGTGTCTGTTACAAGTCTAATAACGCGCGTAACCACCATGTGACTTAACAACACAAACAATACCGCCATTTATAAACACAGGTTTTAGTGTCGAGCTGGACACTACAAAATGCTCAAAATTCCTAAAATACTTAGATTATAATTGTTTCACCTGGGGTGAGCAAATATTAATCCAGACGTACCGTTCAAAAAAAAAAAGCAACTTTAAATGTCTCTAAAGTATTCCATTTTATTGTTATTTTGACTAAAATATTCTAGAACTAGTTCTTGAAAGCATTTAATTGTATTTTTTATCGAACTACGTAACAGTAACATGATAAGACAAGTGAAAGATTGGTAATATAAAAGGAGGACAGACAGAGTGGCAGACATACGCGTACGCAGGGGGTGTTGGTGTGTTCAGACACTCCCTTTGGCAAAGGGGGGTGTTAACACTCCAAAACACTCCCTTTTCCCGGAAACACCCCTTTTTTCGTCAAAAGCGGGGTGTTTGAAATCACCGGAATACGTGCAAATTTCTTTACCTGGGATTGGGTAATGAAAATAACGTGAATTTGGCTGGCAATTTGGCGGGTAAAAGAAATTGTGGCGGTAAAAAAAAAAACGCGGATTAAACACCCCCCCCCTTGCCAAAATCCTGCGTACGCCTATGGTGGCAGATAATGGATTTCTATGAGTAAAATCCTGAAAAAAAAATCAGAATGATGTTAAGGAGTATGAGGTGATCATTCGACATTTTTTATTATTTGTTTTATTTCTGTCAAAAAGAAATACACAAAATGCATTATATGTTTAAATTTAAGCATGGAAAGCAATATAAAACATTAAATTTAGCACAAAAATACTATTAAACATACACAAATTTCACATTTCGGTGTTCTTTCGCCGTAAAATTCTGTATCGCAACTTCGTGCCGAAATTTGTTTTGACATTTTTCACTCCCTCTCCCCAAATCCGAAAATGGATCGACGCCCCCTATGACCCCACCCTTGAGCCAAAAGCGAGATCTGCTACTGCGTTAGACTAGTCCACTCGCAAAGGTGAATTCATGCCATGAACAGTGTATACCTTTCTGATAAAAGCTGTAGCTAGAAATTCACACCAGTGTAGGTAGACAAGTGCTAACTTAACAAATGTAGAGAAGTGGAAGTGAATTATCTCTCTCTTTTTTTCTAGTAACCCCCCCCCCCTGCTTTTTCGTCATCGTCGGCCTCCTGTCCCCACTTGTCGGATGATATTTGGCTAGTAAAAAAAAAGTTGACAGGCAAAATTTTCCCCACGGATTTCGCCCATCCTACGTTTTTAGCCTGGCACCGCCCCTGGCTAGCTACATCATTACTAAGAAAGTGTTTTATTCCCTTACTAACCAAGGAACCTGCCTTTAAGAAGGTTGAGGTAAAAAGCCTACACAACACCAACACCAATAAGAGAGGAAAACCCTGAGCTTCTCTTTAATTTCCGGCTTCCACCTTAGTCGATAATATTATCTCATTTCATTATTCTATTTTAGGAGGATGGGGGTGTTGGGTCTTCGTGACTCAAGTACCAAATATCGCTGTGGTTTGTTTCTATTTGTCGCATGATGGTCTTCTGTTTTTTTAGGATTAATTAATTAATTCATTAATCAATTAATTAATTAATTAATTCATAATAATTAATCAATTAATCAATTAATCAATTAATCAATTAATCAATTAATTGATTGATTAATTAATTAATTAATTAATTGTGTTAGTGATCAATCTATGGGTAACCGTATATTGGATATTTTGTAGGCAAAATGGGAGCCAATTTGTTGTTGAATATGGTCTACTCACGTGCTTGTTTGTAGTTCGTCCCGAGCCAATTATAGATTTAACTTTCTGTTAAAGGTTAGTGACATGATTGGAAACACTTGAAAATGCCTCAAGAACCAAATTAGTTGAAAAATATACCAACCACACACCAGCTGGAGTAGATCTCTCAGCTGGAAGAATTTGTCTCTAATTTGATTACTTAAGGAGAATCAAGCATGAACATATTAGATTGTAATTCTATCGTACCCCAATAGATATAAGAAGCCACAGTGAACTACATAACAGGTTTGCCCGCCACGCGTTATATTGACATTAGTTATTCTATAATAAGTCAACGTTTGACTACAAGATTTTCACAGCAGAATCCTTGTATAGTTTATATTCTAGAATAGTTTCAGCCTGAGTAGATAGGACTACCCTCAATCATGTCATTTAAGGGTCAAAATTAAATGTTCAAAAAATCCTTTTGTTTATTTTATGCCTTTGAAAAAAAAGACCTATGAAAAATTCCGTATTGACAATTGTAACATTTTCCACATTTTTAATCTCCCGACCATAATTTTGAAGGCATCGTATGTTGCCAGTACAAAATATTTACATTCCCCATGCTACTGCAGTCTCCGAAAACGTCTAAAATGAAGTCCTGAAAATCCCAGTTGAAACTATCATTAAGTAGCCTATTTCAAAAAGTGAAAATTATTGAGCGAACATTCCACTTTTCTCCCATAAACTGCCGTGTTCTTGAATTTTCGTCAGCTAACAATAATCCATATGCCGAATGTTATCCGTGCACAGATTGCTAATGATAGAATAAATGTATAAAGTTTTTGTTTTAGGGTATATGCCTATTCAAACACTATCGTACATGTTACAGAGCAAAGTTTGATGCTTTTTTTTTAAGTATGGCTTCCACAATGTTATACAATGCCTTTAAAACTTCAAGATAACTTTCATGGTCATTTTATAGTACTATGGAATATATAAAAGTGTTCAGCAGAAGTGATGTCTGAAACACAAGCAAAAATGATGCGTGTCGTAAGGGATGCAGAGATGCCCCATACGACACACGACTTTTCTCATTCTATTTTATATAGAAATTAGAAATTATTCTCAATGTCCAATTATTACAATAGCCTTCTGCTAGTGCTAGAACTTGAAATCTTCTGTCCTCATTTGTTTGGAGAGCAGATTGAAAAATGTAAAAATGTCATTTTTTTTAGTACGGAATCACCCATATAAGCTAGATTTAATGATCTCCAATGTAACCCAATAGAATCCAGCAAATATCCTGCACGCCTTGCACTCCAACAAGATGCACCTGTTCTATGTTTCTTCATGACTCATCTCTATTATCTATTCCAGTGGCGTCTTCCGGTGTGGGTCTTCGTCACCTATCGCGTGTTGTTAGTAGACAAATACTAGGGTAACCGTATAATTGGATATTTTAGGCAAAATGGGAGCCAATTTTGTTGCGGAATATGGTCTACTCGTGCGTTTTCTGTAACGTGCTCGTGAGTTATGCATATTTGCAACCGCGACCAAATAAGATTTAACTTTCTGAGTTATAAGCTTAGTGAACATGAATTGGAAACACTCGTCAGACCCAAAAATTTGCTCAAAATATAGAAGATAGATGATCAACGAATCGTTCAAACAGTGAAAAAATAGTCCAACGTAAGCATCAACTAGCACAAAATTGTGTTTTCAGCTAAATAATCATAAGATGAGTGAATTAAGTTTGCTTCATTAAAATCAAATGTGATAGCTGTGTAGTGACTCTTGAGCTGGAAGAATTTCCTAATTCTATTATTAAGGTAGAAACAAGCTATAAACAATATTATTAGATTGAAATCAACTCTTACCGAAAACTATTATGTGCCACCCGAATAAATAAATAAGAAAGCCACAGTGGAACCAATAAACAATAAAACAGGTTTGCGCCACTGGCGTCTAATACTAAAAATAGTTTCATATTATAATGAATCTCAAACTTGTTTGACTCACAAAAGAATTTAACAGCAGAATCACTGGTATAGTTTATAATATCTAAAAATAGTATTCAGCACCAGAGTAGATAGGACTAACGCTTCGAAAAATGAAATGTCATTTAAAGGGTCAAAATTAATATCAAGAAAAAAATCCTTAAGGTATATTTATGCTATTGAAATAAAAGACGAGCTATGAAAAATCACGCGTATATAAGAAATATGAGTAAGTAACATTTTTTTTACATTTTAAATCTCCGACCAGACAATTTTGAAAGGCATCGTAAATGCTGTCGCAGTAGAAAACAAAATATGTTTACACCAGTACAGTTACCCATGCTACGCAGTCTCACGATAAACGTCTAAAATTGAAGTCCTGAAAAATCCAGTTGAAAAAGCTATCAATTAAGTAGCCTATTTCAAAAAAGGTGAAAATTATTGAAGAGCGAACATTCCACTTTTCTCTCTTGAATTTTCGTCACTTTAACAAGTAATCCATGATGCCGGAATGTTAATCCGTGCACAGATTGACTAATGATTAGAATATAATTGTATAATAAGTTTCGTTTTAGGGTATATGCCTATTCAAACACTACGGTACATGTACAGAAGCAAAGTTTTGATAGCTTTTTTTTTAAAGTGTGCTTCCACAATGTTAATACAGTGCCTTTAAAAACTTCAATAACTTTCATAGGTCATTTTAATAGTAGCTGTGGAAGTAATATTATATAAGTGTTTCAGCCTAGAGAGTAAAGTCTGAAACCAGACAAAAATGAGTGCGTGTCGTACGGGACGCAGAAGATGTCCCATACGACAAGCGAACTTTTCTCATTCTATTTTATATAGAAATTATAAACTTATTACTCAAATGTCCATTATTAACAGATAGCCTTTCTGCCTAGTGCAGAATTGAGAAATACTTCTGTCCTCATTGTTGGAGAGCAGATTGAAAAAATGTACTTTTTTTTTGAGTACGAATCACGCCATATAAGCTAGATTTAATGATGCATCCAGATTAACCCAATAAATCCCAGAATATCCTGGACACGCTACTTCCCCAACAAGATGCACGCTGTATCATATGTTTCTTCAATGAACTTGCATCTCTATGTATCTATTCCAGTGGCGCTTCAGCGTGTGGGTCTTTCGCACCAGTATCGGATTGTTCCACGCTCAATAAATCATCATGATCTATCTGATCTAATGAATGATTCAGCTGGCATCCAGACGAAAAGGTAGCAGAGTACTATCATCTACACTGACACTGGGAGAAGCTTCGCCTTCGACTGCTATTTCGCTGGTTGGCTACGCCAACACTGTTAAGTCAGCCACCGTAAAGATCAGACCTGGATAAGACTGAGGAAGAGAACAGGAAGGAAACAAACAGGGGCCTATTGATTTGCTCAGGAATCAAGGAGAAGCCGAAGGAAAATATACTATAAAAAGAAGGAGGAAGTTGATGGTAATAACAGAATAATAGCCTAATATACCCCGGGTAATTTTTTTTTCTTTTTAAGGTCTTGAGCTATCAAATTAACATCACACACCAATGACTGTGCGTGTATGAAAATTTCATTTTGGCAAGAGAGGTCCTGTACTAATTAGTCATAACGGATTGCTAGTTCATATGAAAATAGAAGACGACAAAAGGGTAATTGGCTAAGCAAAAAGGTTTTTTCATAGTAAAGTAGAAAATTTATTCATGACGCGATCTAAAAACAACTGTAAATAACATAAGTAAACAACATTTTTTATATTGTATCTCTCTTTAGGGAAGATTTAAATTCAAAGGACAATTCAAAATTAAATTCTATATCTAAAAACACAAGTTAGATTACATACTTGAGGTGCAGACCAGAGAGTTATTTCTTTATATGCAACATTCAGTACTATTTGTTGAAAAATAATCGATAGCCATCGAAATTGGATAAGGGGTTGTTGATAAAGGAATAATACAATCCGAATAATAACGATACTAGCAATGTTTGATGCCGGGCATAAGGACAAAAGAAGTAATCCAGGAGGCTTTCAGGAGCTGCTCCTTATAAACAATTCTACACAAAAACGAAGAGGTGTGGACTGATGCACCATACTCAATTTGATTTTTTTTAATTGAAGAAATGAAACGAGATAGGTCTTTGATTTTGTTCATCTATTTTTACCCATATATAGTTAATTATATCAGCTATCTTAAATTGTAGAGCTCTCCCTCTTCTAAGTACACACCTATCATTGTCAAAGACAACTTAATCCGTATCATGTCACAGTCATGACCGATTCATTGGTTTACTTTTTCTCGTCCGTCGTATGGCTTGCATGTACCGAATATCCGATTTGTAATTGTATTTTGTATATCTGTGGCATTGAATGATTATAGACTGGCTATGTATTGTGTATTTGTATTATTATTGAGAGGATGAAAATTAATCAAAAATGATAAAAGTAAAAATTGTTCAGGACTCAAGACTCCAAACAAACACAACAGAACAGGGAGACACAAAAACATACAGGAACTCAGGCACACAAGAAAACACAACTTGAAGGGAAGAAGTCTGGTAGTGCTCGATTAATTAAAATCGACATTCAGGGCTGCTTGGCCCACAAACACATAACTGTATAATCAAAAATATTATTGTATTCAAATAAAGATAAAATGAACCAATAAAAGTAAAGGCAAGGAGGGACAAACTAATGAAAGAACCAATTATAAAAATAACCATTAAGAAAAGGTAAGGTGAAGATGGTAAAGACGTGGGGGTGATTACGTAATAATGAATGTAGAAACAGAATACTCAGTGCTGGAGATGAAATGCATGGCATCACCTGATGAAATAGGAAATCATGGAGTGGAGGTGACAGGTGACATGACATGAGAATGAGGTGATGGATTGGTAACAAATAGCG
>JZLH01S0188706.1:23570-40685 GCA_001188425.1 Eucidaris tribuloides | reverse complement strand
GGCCCGGGGTTGTGTCCACGCTCATACTTCATGATCTATCTGATCTATGACCTGATCACTGGCATCCAGACTAAAAGTAGCAGGTACTTCATCTACCTGACCACGTGGGAGAAACTTCGCCTTCGACTGCTATTTCGTGGTTGCTACGGCCAACCTGTTAGTCAGCCTACGTAAAGATCACCTGGAAAGACTGAGGAGAGAAACAGGAACGGAAACAACAGGGGCGCTACGTAGATTTCTCAGAAGTTCAAGAGGAAGCGAAGGAAATATACTTTGAAAGAAGGAGAAGTGATGGTAATAACAGTAATATAGCCTAAATATATCCCCCGTTTTTTTTTTTCTTTTTAGGTCTGAGCTACAAATAACATCCACACCGTGACTGCGTGTACTGAAAATTTCATTTGCAGAGAGGTCTCTGTTAACATGTCATAACATTGCTGTTCATTTGAATAGAAGACGACAAAGGGTTTAATTTGGCTAGTAAACGTTTTTTCATAGTAATCAGTAGAAATTTTATTCCATGACCATCTGAACAACTGAAATAACATAATAGAACAACATTTTTTATTTATATTTTTCTCTCTTAAGGAAAGATTAATTCAAAGGACATTTCCAAATTACAATTTCTATATCAAAAACATGTTTGATATCTAACTTGATGCAGCCCTTATTTTCTTATATGCAACATCAGTACTTTTGCTTTGAATTAATCGAAGCCATCGAAATTGCATAAAGGGGTTTCGTTGATAAGGACAATAAATTCCGAATAATACGTAGTACTAGCAATTTTGGATGCCGGGCAAGGACAAAAGAAGTAATTCAGTAGCGTTCAGGAGCTGCTCTATTGGCTTCTTTATAACATTCTACAGAACAAACAAAAGAAGAGGTGTGGAATGATGCACCATACATGTCAATTTGATTTTTTTAATTGAAATGACACGAGAAGTGTCTTTATTTTGTTCACTTTTACCCATATCTATATAATTATATTCAGCTATTCTAAATTGCAGAGCTCCCCTCTTGCTAGTACCCACCTATCATTGTCAAGACACTTTAATCCGTTCTGTCACAGTTCATACATTCATATGTTTACTCTTTTCTCTCGTCGTATGGCTCATGTACCGAATATCCGATTTGAATTGAATTTGTATATCTGTGCATTGAAATGTTATTATAGACTGTTATGTATGTTGAATTTTTGTATTATTATTTATTACCTGCCATTATTTCAACAAAATAATAATGGAGCGGTGTATGTTTACATTTCTGCAATAAAGAAATGATTGCAACAACAGCGATGTCGTGATTATTTTGAAACAATTTCTTTTGTGTTTTATTTGTCCCCTTAGAAAACGTTGAGTTACAAGATCCAGTGGTTTCTGTTCAACACCACGGTACCATGTCCATCTTGGTGACCATCGTTTATTGACGACCCTCTACACCTCGCCCAAGACCCCCATCTATCTACTCAAGGATATCAACGTACACGCTCTCACTATGACTTCAGCTTCATCGAATTGTTCCTGACAGCCACACCGGTTCGCTTCTGGCATTTTATCTACCCATCGCCTTCGATCTCCTCTTCGACTTCTTCTCCGTTCTCTACTGGGCTGCCGGCGGACCAACCGGAAGGAAGCCCTATATCTGGCCGTTCCTGGATATGGAACGAACCAGGACGAGCAGGGTGTCGCTAGGAATGATCTTATCCTCCTCGTCTTACAAGCGCTGATGTTTGCGTTTTATAAACTTCGAGTCTGGTTACCAGTAAATGCGGAATGCATCCGGATGCTGAAGAGAGCGGCGACGGAAAAAGAAGGAATGGTGGAGGGACTTATGCGGATTCACCATGTTGAGGAGCTATTATTTATAATCACTTTCATTCCATTTTGATTACAGAGACATTTGTAATGCTGTTTAGAAGCCATGACATTTGACTTGATCTCTTTCGCAGTGTATTACGTCGCCGAGTGCTGTGACGTCACACGAAAACGTGCTGATGTGTAATCCAGTCTAAAAGATGACATCTTGACCGTGATTGAAGGGACAGACGGATATAGACTCGATTGTCCAGAAATAAGCCTACCATAGTCTTGTATTTCATCAGCCGTATTATGTGTATATACATAAGAATCGTTGTGGTTCAAGGATTTTATTGATATATTATTTGTATCAAAAGAGTAAAAAAAAGAAAATTTGCGATGTATTTTATTATTGAATTCGACATAGATTGTTGGCACAATCATAATATGACTAAAGAATATAGAGAGCTGGGCGTGAAAGTCTCTCTGGGTCAAAAATGAGTACGAACAATTGCGGAAGGAAGATTGGTCAATATAACCAATTATATTGGAAGAAACCTGTCTGACTTGTGACGGAATTGACCGTTGAAATTTTCCGAAATATTGGTCGATTTTGACAATTCGGTCATATTTCCACCAGTAGATTGGTTATTTGTGATCAATTCTCTCTTTGAGTGGATCTACACTCATGCTCGTAATTATGGAATATTTTGTTGATACTTCTTTTCTTTCTCCTACATCGTCCAAATTTTCAAGACAAGACTGTTTATTTCCAAAAACGCAATTTTTGGATTTGTTGATGACTAAAGTAAAATTAAAATACTGTTTGAGCGCAATAACAATTATAATATATGTTTTTTACATCTTACAAAAAATCATGAAAAGTTATTGAATTAAAGTAATAAAAAAAACAACACAGAAAACTGATAAATTTTGATCTAATGTCACTTATCACTAAATTAACATCAGAATAGTGTCTGTTCAAGTCTAATAACGCGCGTAACCACCATGTTGACTTAACAAACAACAACAATACCGCCATTTATAAACACAGGTTTTAGTGTCGAGCTGGACACTACAAAATGCTCAAAATTCCTAAAATACTTAGATTATAATTGTTTCACCTGGGGTAGCAAATATTAATCCAGAGCTACCGTTCAAAAAAAAAAAAGCAACTTTAAATGTTCTAAAGTATTCCTTTTATTGGTTATTTTGACTAAAATATTCTAGAAACTAGTTCTTGAAAGCATTTAATGTGTATTTTTTATCGAACTACGTAAAGTAACATGATAAGACAGTGAAAGATTGTGTAATATAAAAGGAGGACAGACAGAGTGGCAGACATACGCGTACGCAGGGGTGTTGGTGTGTTTCAGACACTCCCCTTGGCAAAAGGGGGGTGTTAACACTCCAAAACACTCCTTTTCCCGGAAACACCCTTTTTTCGTCAAAAGGGGGGTGTTTGAAATCACCGGAATACGTGCAAATTTCTTTACTGGGATTTGGTAATGAAAATAAGTGAATTTGGCTGGCAATTTGGCGGTAAAAGAAAATTGTGGCGGTAAAAAAAAAATGCGATTAACCACCCCCCCCTTGCCAAAATCCTGCGTACGCCTATGTGGCAGATATGGATTTCTATGAGTAAAATCCTGAAAAAAAAATCAGAATTGATGTTAAGGAGTATGAGGTGATCATTCGACACTTTTTTACTTATTCTGTTTTATTTCTGTCAAAAAGAAAACACAAAATGCATTATATGTTTAAATTTAAGCATGGAAAGCAATATAAAACCATTAAATTTAGACAAAAAATACTATTAAACATACACAAATTTCACATTTCGGTGTTCTTCGCCGTAAAATTCTGTATCGCAACTTCGTGCCGAAATTTGTTTTGACATTTTTCACTCCCTCTCCCCAAATCCGAAATGGATCGACGCCCCTATGACACCCACCCTTGGCCAAAAGCGAGATCTGCTACTGCGTTAGACTAGTCCAACTCCGCAAAGTGATAATTCATGCCATGAACAGTGTATACCTTTCTGATAAAAGTTAGCTAGAAATTCACACCAGTGTAGGTAGACAAGTGCTAACTTAACAAATGTAGAGAGTGGAAGTGAATTGCTGACAAACAAAATTCCAAACTAACATAACGAATATCAACTTGAATTAAAGGGAACTAATAGAAACATAAAATACAAGTGACAAAATAACAACCCTACATAAACATCCTCCTTTGCAAAAATTGTCCTCAATTTTAAACTTAAAGAAATGAACTTAATTTTCAGATTCTGCTCTACCAATTTTGATTTTTTTTTATACATATATATACATATACACAAAATAATGCCTGAATTCCAAGGTTTCAGAAAATCATATTACATGTGGATACCGAGATTTTACCAAGAATTGCAAATATAAGTAAATTATCAGTAGAAGTTATTTTAAAAAATGGTATCAATATTTTGAAAATAACCCCCAAATTTTTTTTGAAGTTAACATGTATTCTAATTATACAAGCTGAATGGAATTAAATTTCATATATATTTTGCAGTAACCCAAACAGAACAAAGGTATGAACTCATCCATGATGCTTTTTGATTTTTGACTACCACTTACAAACCAAATATGAACTTTCAATTTTAGAAAAAGCAAATGATTTAAAACCAAGCATAATTTGTCTGTAGATAATAAAAGATCAAACATCATGAATAAGTTCATATTACATACTAATTACTAAATACCAATGAAGTGATCAATAAGTTTTGTAATTCTGGAATGTTGTAACCAAACTTTAATTCCACAATATCAAATAACTCAATGAGAAATTATACACCCAGTATCATAACAGATAACAAGAACTGAAATGAGAGCAACACCCTAGACAAATAAGTGTAAATTTGAGAAACAGATTTGTAAAAATAATTTTCATGAGCAAACATTGATGTTTAGTAATTTTAAGCTGAGAAATGATTGTAAAAACAGGACTTTTTTCTATTGAATTGTAAAACAGTACACAGTTTGACTCGTAATAATTTCGACTTTGAAAATGCTTTGACCCCATTGCCATTATTACCACTTGAACTTGTAAACTTTAAATAACAGACAGTAGCAAATATTACCTAAAATTACGTTCTCAATAATCATATCTGCATGCATCTTTGGTGAATTGTCACAATCAAATTTTGGCTTGCCTTCTTTCCACAAAATTGAAATGTACATAAAATTTCTTGTCAGTGAAACAAGCAAATAGTGGCACATTTTGTAGTAAAGAAAGTAAAAGGGACTAAATTGTTCAAATAAACCCGACTGTGACCATTCACCAAAAATCCAAACAGATTATAGTGTTTTCATAGAAACAAATACAAAAATTCAGTGAAAGAGCAAAGTGTAATACAGCTATCAATCATAAGTCTTTCAGAAATGTTAATATAACAATTTGAAATGTCTTGAAAAGTACTATAAATTGCATTTCATACTTCAAGTAAAATTTTGTCATTTCATGCATTTTGATTCTTTTTTTGTTAAGCATTTGGAAAAAATATATTTTGGAAATTTTTGAAAAGTTGATAACATTACAAAGTTACTAATCACAACATATACATACTTTTAAAATGATGTAACTCTGCCGATCTATCCGAGATGCTTATGGTGTTATGGTGGTAAATACATACTGTCTCTTGATCTATAACATGAGTCCGTACAATATAAGCTATAATGTTCTGATGCGGGTGAACGATGGTGATGTGCCCTCACAGGGGAGTAGCGATAGTCCCTAGCAGATGAGTGGAGGTAATAGTCTCTTGGTGGTGAATCAAGACCAGGTGAGTTAACGCGATAGTCCATTGTAGGTACATGTAAGTATGGAGAATGCAGACGATCCTACAACCCTACATTATTATTACCTGCCATTATTTCAACAAATAATGGACGGTGTATATGTTTACATTTCTGCAATAAAGAAATGATTGCAACAACAGCGATGTCGTGATTATTTTGAAACAATTTCTTTTGTGTTTTATTTGTCCCCTTTAGAAACACCGTTGAGTTACAAGATCCAGTGGTTTCTGTTCAACACCACGGTACCCATGTCCATCTTGGTGACCATCGTTTATTGGACGACCCTCTACACCTCGCCCAAAGACCCCGATCTACTCAAGGAGATCAACGTACACGCTCTCACTATGATCTTCAGCTTCATCGAATTGTTCCTGACAGCCACACCGGTTCGATTCTGGCATTTCATCTACCCCATCGCCTTCGATCTCCTCTTCGACTTCTTCTCCGTCATCTACTGGGCTGCCGGCGGGACCAACCCGGAAGGGAAGCCCTATATCTGGCCGTTCCTGGACTACGGGAACGAACCAGAACGGCAGAGCGTGCGCTAGGAATGATCTTATCCCTCCTCGTCTTACAAGCGCTGATGTTTGCGTTTTATAAACTTCGAGTCTGGTTAGCCAGTAAATGCGGAATGCATCCGGATCTGAAAGCAGGGGCGGACGAAAAAGAAGGAATGGTGGAGGGACTTATGGCGGATTCGCCATGTTGAGGAGCTATATTTATAATCACTTTCATTCCATTTGATTTCAGAGACATTTGTAATGCTGTTTTAGAAGCCATGACATTTGACTTGATCTCTTTCGCAGTGTATTACGTCAGCCGAGTGCTGTGACGTCACACGAAAACGTGCTGATGTGTAATCCAGTCTAAAAGATGACATCTTGACCGTGACTGAAGGGACAGAAGGATATAGTCTCGATTGTCCAGAAAATAAGCCTACCATAGTCTTGATATTTCATCAGCGTATTATGTGTATATACAATAAGAATCGTTGGTGGTTCAAGGATTTTATTGATATATCATTTGTATCAAAAGAGTAAAAAAAAGAAATTTGCATGTTATTATTATTGAATTCGACATAGATTGTATGGCACAATCATAAATGACTAAGAATATAGAGAGCTGGAGGGTGAAGTCTCTCTGGGTCAAAAATGAGTACGAACAATTGCGGAAGAATGATTGGTCAAAATAACCAATTATATTGGAAGAAACCTGTCTGACTTGTGACGGAATTGACCGTTGAAATTTTCCGAAATATTGGTCGATTTTGACAATTTCGGTCATATTTTCCACCAGTAGATTGGTTATTGTGATCAATTCTTCTTTGAGTGGATCTACACTCATGCTCGTAATTATGGAATATTTTGTTGATACTTCTTTTCTTTCTCCTACATCGTCCAAAATTTTCAAGACAAGACTGTTTATTTCACAAAAACGCAATTTTTGGATTTGTTGAGATGACTAAAGTAAAAATTAAAATACGTTTGAGCGCAATAACAATTATATATTGATTTCTTTTTACATCTACAAAAAATCATGAAAAGTTATTGAATTAAAGTAATAAAAAAACAACAACACAGAAAACTGATAAATTTTGATCTAATGTCACTTATCACTAAATTAACATCAGAATAGTGTCTGTTACAAGTCTAATAACGCGCGTAACCACCATGTGACTTAACAACAACAACAATACTGCCATTTATAAACACAAGTTTTAGTGTCGAGCTGGACGCTACAAAATGCTCAAAATTCCTAAAATACTTAGATTATAATTGTTTCACCTGGGGTGAGCAAATATTAATCCCAGACGTACCGTTCAAAAAAAAAATGGCAACTTCTAAAATGTCTCTAAAGTATTCCATAATTATGAGCATGAGTGTAATGTTTCAAAGCGCCAGTTTAGTCACTTATGATCTAGTGAAATGGAATTAAAGATATTTATAATAGCTCTGGTATTTTATTGGTTATTTTGACTAAAATATTCTAGAAACTAGTTCTTGAAAGCATTTAATTGTGTATTTTTTATCGAACTACGTAAAGTAACATGATAAGACAAGTGAAAGATTGGTAATATAAAAGGAGGACAGACAGAGTGGCAGACATACGCGTACGCAGGGGGTGTTTGGTGTGTTCAGACACCTCCCTTTGGCAAAAGGGGGGTGTTAACACTCCCAAAACACTCCCTTTTCCCCGGAAACACCCCATTTTTTCGTCAAAAGGGGGGTGTTTGAAATCACCGGAATACGTGCAAATTTCTTTACCTGGGATTTGGGTAATGAAAATAACGTGAATTTGGCTGGCAATTTGGCGGGTAAAAGAAATTGTTGGCGGTCAAAAAAAATCGCGGATTAACACCCCCTTGCCAAAATCCTGCGTACGCCTATGGTGGCAGATATGAATTTCTACGAGTAAATTACTGAAAAATAGAATCAGAATTGATGTAAGGAGTATGAGGTGATCATTCGACACTTTTTTTACTTATTTGTTTTATTTCTGTCATAAAAAGAAATACACAAAATACATTATAGGCCTACGTTTAAAAAGCATTGGAAAGCACTATAAAACTATTGAACTTAGCATAAAAATACTATTAAACATACACAAATTTCACATTTTCGGTGTTCTTCGCCCGTAAAATTCTGTATCGCAACTTCGTGCCGAAATTTGTTTTTGACATTTTTTCACTCCCTCTCCCCAATCCGAAAAATGGATCGACGCCCCTATGAACCCCACCCTTGGCGAAAGCGAGATCTGCCACTGCGTTAGACTAGTCCAACTGGCAAAAGTGATAATTCATCCATGAACAGTGTATACCTTTCTGATAAAAGCTTAGCTAGAAATTCATACCAGTGTAGGTAGACAAGTGCTAACTTAACAAATGTAGAGAAGTGGAAGCGAATTCAGCGTAGTGTTAGCCGGCATCTATAGAATCCAATTTGTGGTTACAAACACAAAGCAAACGGTCTACTGTTAAACACCATAGGCGTAGCCAAGGAGCCAAAGGGGCTGTAGATCAGCAAGTTCAAAAAAGTGAACTTGCTGTTCAAAAAAGTTAATAAAACAAATAAGACTAGGTGTAAATATATCTAATAAGTTAACAACGGATGTCCCTGTCCCCATCCCACGTTTTGAAGACGATTCACAACTAAACAAAATTTTATAAAATTCCTACATTTTTGGGCCATTACGGCAAAGCGTATTGTGCGCCCCCTCTCCCCGACCCACTTTTAAAATTCGCACTTTTTTTTTAATTAGATCTAAACTGTATAAAAGGGAGCTTTGTGGTGGATAATCGAGAATATAATCTCGAAGGAACAATCTGGTTTTTGTATATATTTAGTTTCAATTTGTTTAAGATCCCAGGCATATATACGGGGAAGGCGGACGTCAGCCTCAACTCTTGCGCTATTGTTAACTGGTGAACATCCGGGACAAAATTAAATGGTCTATATTCCAGTGATATCAGCAGATCAAATAGTGTCATTATCAGAGAGAGTCACAATTTTTACATCGTATGCCCCTCCTGAGAAATTATTAGAGAGTGACAATTTTGCAGGGTTCGCAGACTTTCAAGTCACTGTAGGACGTGTACACCCCTTGTGTCCCATCATGTCTACGTTGTGGTAAACTTGAACCATTGAACCAGGGGGCAACGGTGCAATGATTGAACTGTTCAGTCGAAATGATTCATCGTGGAAAAAAAAATCACCTAAATATAGAAGCAATGTGAAATAATTATCACCAATAAACTAACATAAAATAGTCACATTGTCCGTGAAATGGAATGGTAATGCATCCATTGATCAGTCGGAAAAGGTGGGAATTAACCTTTGGCCATATTGTATATTCTCTGCATGTTTTGACAATGTAGTGTTCAACTTAGACAAATAATGGTGGAAGCAAATTACCGAAACCAGAGTAACCTGACACAGTAACATCGAAAGACTACTTTTCTAGTGTAGTACTGAACGGGAATTAAACAGATTAAAACTACATTATTCCGTACACATTTGCGACATGTATTAACGGAGAAATATAGCATTTACAATATGGCATATAGTACACAAGAATAGTTGAACAATCGGTGTATAAAACAATTGTTTCTTCTCGGACAATAAGCATTTGTTGAAAATCGGTGGAGTAAGAGTTGTAGGAATCGGAAAAATCGGGGGATATAATGTTTTGGGGTTTTGTTCTTTTTAGTCAAGGAATCACCCTTAACATTAAAATAAACCTGTCACTTGATGTGGTAATAATTCTGATGAATACAGAGTGAGCAACGTACATTTGTGTTTGTAAAAATATGTGAAGACTATTCTTCCGTATAATAGCCGCGAGGTGCAACCCCCAAAATACTTGATGTTGTATGAGAATTGTGAATCCTAACATGTATTTCGTGATTAAGAAAGAATTACAGATTTTATCATTTTATTTGGCTGACAGAGACTTGGAATATGAAATGCCGAAATACAACGATACGAACAGAGTCGAACATTAACTTTGTCAAATTGTCCTGACGCTTCGCCAAATTAATGTTTAAAGCATTGGTATTCGAACACATTACCGCGAATCATGACTGTTGGAAAAAAAATCGCTGAAGAATTCGTTTCCAGTCTTGTTCTGTGTTTGTCTGATCTGCATGGTCTATGAAGTACCTGCGATTTTTTTTGACAAGGTTTGAAGTAATTGTCAAATAGTAAGAAAAGTCATAAAACAAGCTCATTAACAATATACTGTCATGATCTCATCTGTAAAAAAAAAGCTGAAGATAATTTAGTATCACGGTAATGTATGTCCTATAGTGGTTGCGTTGTAAGAACACTTTCTATCTATCATGTTCGACGTCTGTCACAATTCTTGGACAATGTCAATATCTACCAAAATGTGAAACAAAAGCTTTTTGTATTGTTATAGAAACTAAGGAAAAAATAAATTTTGTTTTCTCCAAATTAAGTGGCATATAGAGGGGCTCATGCTTTTAAAAATATGATGTCACTGTGAAACAATGATACAAAAATGCACGGTAAGATCATTAAAAAGTTATTAGAAAATTTTGCTACCTGTCAATTTTTGGTATCCCTGCAAGGAATTCAACATTGCGTGTTTTGTATTTGTAATGTTTAATTTTAAAAGTTATTTGTTTGTGTGCCAAAGTAGCTTTGAGTAAATGTTGCTTCATTGACGTGTGGACTTGGAGTCAACTTTTCGGTTCGAGAGGTCGTCTAGAGACTCATTGTAATCACATTCTTGTTACTTTGACTATAATTCAGTTTTATTCTAACGCAAATCTTGTTGAGGATTTAATACCTTCGATGAGTTTTTAGATTATATTTCATTAAAGCAGCGCAACTTGCCGAAGCCCGTTAACAAGGCAAGGCAGACAGGCAGACATGACAATAAACTCGTCAACGGTCGTCAAGATTCATGTTTAACTGATTAGAATTCTACTCAATGTAATAGGGGTCTGATTAAGAAAAGGTCCAAGATGATGTCAAAATAATAACCAGGTCTTTTAAGTCCCTTTCTTTAAATGTCAATCATCAAGATGTAGTGCTGTTTTAACTTGTCTTACACTGCGAGTCAGCAATGGGATTACATGTGACATGCACTGTGATTTGTTGTATTCATGTTTACCGTAATAAATTTTATAATTTCTTGTATTCCCTAGTACATACATTTTGTTTTGTGTTTTTGTAATCCTCACCATGATTAAAATAAGATGCTGTATGAACAAGATCACATACAGAAACTCCTTTACAAAATATTTATATAATTGTATTATTGTATGCCATCCCTGATATAATCTTGATAATAGCTAGCGTCGTAAATCTAAGTGGATAGACCTAGCATTCACTGTCAAAAAAGGGTAAAAGGCACATAGAAGCTCAGATATTGCATTTTTGTAATATCAATTAAGTTTTGAATGTTTAAACATAAATAAATAGAATTAAATACACGTGCGCTCAAAACGGAGTATGAAAGAATAATATTCCATTCTTATACAGCGCATAATACCGATGAGGTCAGTATCTAATTGCTTGGATATTATTACCACGCTCACTTGGATACAGTTCTAACCTACGCAAAAATGTGCACCATTTCCTCTCCATGTGGATTATATCTAGCTGAGCTGCCAAGGAGGCACATCAAGCCAGACAAACTAAGTTATTCTCACCTTACCAGGTACCCATTTATACTCCGTTCTGGAGAGCAGCAAAGCAAATTAAAGATGTCTTGCTGAAGGACATTAATGCCAGGCGGACGTTGGACTCGAACTCAAGACCTCTAGATCATTATTATGAAATGGGCTACCAAAATATACACGGTCTTATAGACCTTTTTGGCTTTTTTGTATCATTGTGGACTGAGTAGGTTCATATCAAAATTCTTCAAGTGAAGCACCAAGGAGCAACCATTCTTAAAGCATGGGCTGCATTAAACGGTTTTGTTATGTTCTGTTGAATTTCTTCCCTTTTCATCCCAGAAAATACATTTTGTCTATACATGATTTATTGCAAAAGTTTCATATTGAGCTATTGAATGTTTTAGTTGTCTTTTTTGTATAAGCCTGTAAGCCTGTAAAGAGTACAGATGCGTAAATTGTAATTTCGAACTAGCTCATTGCTTTGGTCTCCCGTTTATATATTGTGTGGCTGCCTTACTTCACATCCCTTATGTGAAGACCCCCCTTCCAAACACACACACACACACACACACACACACACACACACACACACACACACACACACACACACACACACACACACACACACACACACACACACACACACACACACACACACACACACACACACACACACACACACACACACACACACACACACACACACACACACACACCACCCACCACACACACACACACACACACACACACACACACACACACATACACACACACACACACACATACATACAAATACACATACACGCACACACACATACACACACACAAACACAAAACACAAACGCACATACCAAAAATATATACTGAATTGATTTGCACGAAAACACCATAGGATCTTAGCATGTTATATACAATGCAAAAGAATGCCCCTTTATTTTACTTATTTCCTCTTATCCCACAAATAAGTGTAAATATCAGCCCACAAACCAATGGAAATATATACAAAATGACAGCGGACATTAAGGAATAAAAGCAGTTATTCAAACCCAAACCGAAGTATGCAAATGAAACCAATTATACACATCCTATATTAGACTTTGTTTCTCAATCAAGACGGAACACTACTTACTCGTATTATTTAACAATGTATGATATAACCATGCGCACAGCCATTCTGCATCTCTACAAAATAATGTTCAGTTTCGCCACCCGGTGTCCTTATAACGCGTCAATTTCAAATCGGATAAAGGGGTTACAGGACCTGAAAAAACTGTGTTACTTTGAGAGAACACAACACAGAACGAGTTTTTCTTCTCAAACTTTCAAAGTTTTTCAAACTCGCTTTTTTCCACCTTTGTCACACACGCCAGCACTAATTCTTATGAAATATGAAATAATGACGTAACCATGAAATGGGCCATCTTTCATTAATATTGGCTAAATTTTACCATTAAAAAATGGTTCATTGTACCCTCATAAATCTCACTACCCCTACGTGCGTTCTGCCTAAAAATCCACTCTCTGAAATTAAACTTTTGGTGAGCTACTGGATGCCCCAGGTACACCACTAGCGATGTCATAAAGCTTTTAGCAATATTTCACTATGGCACTGAGCATAATATAATTATGTAACCAGGGATTTCTTTTGATAACGTAAGTACAATCTTCGAAATTTACGAGTTACGATTCACAATAAGATATTATACACTGGTTATAAACGTATTAAAAATGAAAAAGTACAGAGATGTATAAAATACAGGTAAATTGGAACAATTTTCATGATAGGCGTTACTTTTACTGTCGCAGCACCGTAACACATGTATTTAAGTACATCATTTCAAACTAAGGTAATGTTCACCCTGACGTCAATAATAAAAGCAGAATAACGAGAGAAACATATCAGTGAAAGTTTGGCGAAAATCCACCAAAGAATAACAGAGATATGAAGGTTCAAAGTTTTAATTTTGTGACGTCACATGCGAGCAGCTCCCTATATGTCACGTAATATAAATTCCATAAATTGTCATTTTTTTTAATGGTTCATGATATTTGAATAGGGTTTTTTCACAGAAGCCTATATGAAATAATGTTTCTGATAATATATTGAATGCTCAAGTAATTTTTTTTCAAATTTCTAAGAAAACGGCACTTTTATGGAATTTACATTACATGACATATAGGGAGCTGCTCGCATGTGACGTCACAAAATTCAAACTTTGAACCGTCATAACTCTCTTTTTCTTTGGTGGATTTTCGCCAAACTTTCACTAATATGTTTCTATCATTATTCTGCTTTTATTTAAACCAACTTGACGTCAGGGTGAACCTTGCCTTTAAAGACACAACAATGACTACAGTTTAAAAAAAATGTGAGATACATAATCCTGAAAAAAATTGTATTTCAAAATGATCATTAAGTTCTTTAAAAAGTCAAGATCTATGGTTATTTAGATGACCGGGTTTACCTTGCCGGTTTCCTCCCATAGACGTCTGTGTGTAGATCTAGGATTTGTTATATTCCATCACAGTGTTAATTCAACTGGTGAGGTTTATTCATGCATATCTTACAAGTGGCAGAGTACTGTGAAATCTACGGTATTGTATTCTAAGATTCTTTTTTTTTTAAATTTAATCTCCACAATGTCAACTTATGCCTTTAAAGACGACGAGAACATTGTATGTCATACCACAGTGGGCTCACAAAGTACATTAGTATAGTATACGATACTATAATTAGCAATGAACTTCTGTACCTTCCAAACTTTAAATGCGCACAATAACGTGGCAACGCATCTGTGGTTAGCGCTAAATTAGATCGAATGACATCATTTCCTTTTAGAACCACCTAGGCGGAATGGAAAATCAAATAGATAGGTAAGTCATATCATAATTTTGTATTTATAAGAAAATAACTCGTAAATAATTGCGCGTTTCGTCATCAAGTTAAAGCAATAATGTAGAAATAGACACACACACCCTGGATGAAAAGTTTCATTTGCAAAATGTACAAAGGCTAAGTCTGTCTTTATATTTTTATCTTAATAACATTTAACCCCCCCCCCAAAAAAAGGGTTACATCACAGTGGGCATAGACGTACCGATGATTTTTAAAAGGGGGGGGGGTTGAATTAATGCGACAAGCTCCCCCAAAACGTCATCTAATCTGACGGAAACCAGTCCGAAGGAAACCTGTTCTATGGTGTAAATCGCATCTAAAACAAACAAACAAACAAAAATCCTTCATAATCGCGCTGTTCCCTTACCCTCGACCATTTTTTTTTTCGTGTATAGCTGGGGTCTAAAACAACACCTATATTGCAAAAAGGGGTGTTTTGAGGGTGTTATTTGTACACTCTACTAGTAGGGGATTCGGAGGGGTCGGGACTAAAAATCTCGGACAGTTTAACGAATAAGGATCTAAAGTGTATTTTCCATTGCTTCTGCTCGTAAAAACCCCATTGATTTTGCTCTCATAAAATTAAAGAAATTGCCGTTACCGGCAAAGATCAATTTTCTTAAAACACGGAAGTAAAAAAAATCAGAGAGTGCCACACCAAAAAAAAAAAAAATAAATAAAAAATCTCGAAATTTTGCACTATATGAACAGCAGTTGCTAGTGTATAGTTAGCTAAATATATACAATTCTAAAATACTAGGAAACGTATATTGAATAGGTTTGTAAGGAAAATGTTTTTGTGAAATTACATTTGCAGAAGATGCGAATGACACTTGTCTTTGTAATTTACAAGCTTTAAAAGACGCCAGAACAACGTAATACAATGTAATTAAAATAATTGAAAGAAAGCAAGTTTGAGCATGAAACTTTTGTGGTCTCCAACTTTTTAAAAATTATAAACGAAAGGAATATTACATAGAATGTGATCACTTTCTTGGTAGTCCTTGCAACAAAAATATTATTTACATTTTTGCATTATTTGGACATAATATTCTCCAATTCTGAATTGTTATTTTAACTGTATCATCATTATTGATAATAGTGTCATAACTCATAAGTTCCAATGTTACTACCTCGTGGAAAATTTGTTTGAAAAACTATTGTTTGTGACCTAGTATTTTAACTTCTTATTACCAGGAAACAAATTGCTTATTGTTCTAAGAGTAATGCGAAATTGATATCTTACATTATGCCCGCTTAGAAGTCCACTTGTATTTTTTTATTTAGGTTTAGGAGTAAAAATCAGTAGTATAACAAGTATCAAGTTTCAAGTGTATTTATCACTTTCATAAAAAATTCAAATAGAAATAATGAGATATATACAGATAAAATAAAACATATAAAAGAAATACGAATAAATCTTCAGGAAAAACAACCGAAATAAAATAAAGACGATTTACGAATAATTTTACGAATAATGAAACTGAGGGAGAAACAGTTGCAAACTGTTGCATGATCATACTCTACTACATAACCGACTTTGAAAATTTTCAATTTATTAAAGAAATACCAAATGTTAAATCCAAGCGTTCCTGGAATCAAAATGTTTGTGTGGTTATATAACTCTCGGCCCTTGAGATTATTCTGCAAATTTGAAAATTGTGTAGTTTCATGTTAAGTTTAGTTGTTTTCTAGTGCTTTGCCTCCTTTTTTTTTATCTATTTATATTATTCTTGCCTTACCGGATATGTATTTCTCAAGTTCTGAAAATTATAGAGTGGAGAGGGAGCAAAATGATAATTGCCCCCTGCCCTTCTGCGTCCCCCCTCCCCCCCCCCCCCGATCGATGCTCTTGTGCTGATTGACATCACGGCGAGGGTTAGTCTGGTTTACAGACATTTAAATTAAGTAATTCAAACAAATAATGGGGGGGGGCTGGGTACGACGGGAAAATGTAAAAATTTAACGGCCATTTTTTTTTCATGGCGAAATATTTCCCAAATTTTGCCGTTCTTATTACCCTTAAACATTTCATTTTGTTTGTTTAAAACACCCCTCTTTTGAAAGAAACGGGGGGTTCGAAAAAAGGGTGTTCGGGGTTGTTAACATCCCCTTTGCAAAAAGGGGGTTGTTTGAACACCCAAAAACACCCCCCCCCCCTCCACCAGGATACAGGTATGTCTTCAGTTACTTTAACAGGCTGTGGGTGGGTGCGAGTGCCTATAGTCGATCAGAGAAAAAAAGGTCGTATGGTCTAGAACTGGGACTCCAGGAGGGTGTGAAATAATCCATTTTCCTATCTAAATATTAACGGACAATGAAAAACAGAAAATATACTAGTACATCATTATATTTCAGGATCTGATAATCAAAGCTCTACAGTGTGTATCAAAAAAGGTAATCCATGTTTAGAGCTAAAATATTGCCAACTAT